>JASDQU010244800.1:27045-53779 GCA_032191745.1 Picea mariana | reverse complement strand
ACCAGTTAAGACAAACCCCCAAGGGAAGCGCTTTTTTGAAATAAAGAATCAACCGAAAGTATCACAGGTTCTTTCAACTGAAAGAAAAAAGCAAGTTCACAGGATTGTTATTGTCATAAACTTAAGGGAGTGGCTCGACAGATAGAAGACAAGAATCTTCAAATCAACGGACATGCAAATTTGCTATCCAAGTTTGACTGCTCATCCCATTAGCATGGGTATATATGGTAATCATTAGCTTGTACAGGAATTCAACGAGTAGAGAGATGCACAGGTTTGGTATAATAAATAAGAAAAGAAAAAGCATTCAGTCTAAAAACTGCCAGGATAGATCCAAAGCTACACAAACGACAAATATGGCCACACATATGCATCAGAATACCTGTGCAAAGGCCTGACAAGATGCTCCTCGATGAGTCTGAAAGCGCTCCTCTGTATGAAAATGGAACTCTTGTGGAATTGTAAGAGTAGGCACAGCCTTGACTGGAGGAATATTTCTTGAGTTGCATACCTGTCAAACAGAGAACAAATCAATTGAAATTTGACAACCTAGCAGAACAAAAAACATGGGAACAAAATCCATTATCTACTTTCTATTTGTCTAAACAATATTTGTATCCAAACAGATTAAGAAAACAGCAAAATGACATTATTCTTCAGTTGTTTAATATGCATAAATTAATGTTAGCATGATCAGTAACTGTTAAATATAAAGTATTCTGCATATATTGCAAACCTTTAATGAACAAGACCTACACAGAGGGTCATTGAAAATGAGTCCACAATAATAAAGAAACAACTGAGCAAATAATTTCACCAGATAACTCAGATGAATACTGTAGATGTATTCTCGTTCAAACTTGTTATTAATAAGATCAGTAGTTGTTCTCAATATGGTTATATTTGTACAATGGATACAAGAAATGTAGATGAAAGAGCATCCACTAAACAAATGCAATCTGGATTTGTATTTAGTTAAACAGTGTAGATGGGTATACAATTTAGCTTGAAAAACTGGAGATGTTAAAAAGAGAAAACATTGAATTCATGCACAATCTTTCATCAGCGGATTTTAATGAAGCAACATCTCCAAAATTTACAGCAATATAACTGAAACAAGTTCACCAGTTCTATCTTGTATTTGACTGATCTGAATGAACCTTTTTATCCCATTGAGAAAATGCAACATTCAAAGTATACTAATTAATTAACCTGTAATAAGCTACCTGGGAAATTGTGATGTAATCGTTCTTAACCTGTCTTGACTGGCAAAGTATACTAATTAATTAACCTGTAATAAGCTACCTGGGAAATTGTGATGTAATTGTTCTTAACCTGTCTTAACTGGCCGCCTTCAAGCTTTTGCCTTTTATTAGAATAATGATTTTCTGCTTGGATTTTGCTTGAAACTGGAAGTTCAGCCTTAGTTCTCTGACTCCTGCAGCCACATGCATGCATATATAAAACGATGATAGCTTACCCTTCTCATGAATTTGACATTGTGAAGAAAAGCGTTGAAGTAGTTTATAATACCAACACATGATGATACAGAAATATAAAGGAAAAAAATACATCAGCTTCAGTGATATAAACCTGGGTAAAGGTCGCTTCAACTTTTTTGTGTGTGCATGCCTTCTCACACGAGATTCATGCTTTACCACATCTGAATGGTCTCGCTTTGCAAAGAGCTTTCCATTTGTTATTTGCATATGAAATGAACTGCAACAMTTAGTTGAGTCCTCTCTGGCTTTGTCACATTTTGGAGTGCAAGCATCTTCAACRATATCTTTTTGTTTGGCTTTAGAAGAACTTRCTACAACAAAAAGGCACTTCCTTGATCAAACAGACTTGCAAAGTTCAAATAGGGAAAAACTAAAAACCAGAAATAGATCAAATATTTATCCATGTTGACTAATAAGAWGAAAAACAAAGATAATGTATTTGTTCATTCTTCTTTGTCACTACCCTCTTGCTCCTGTTTTGCCTAACCTATTTATTGTTTATTAATCATGGTTTGTTTCCATTTTTTTGCTTTATACGAGCAGCAGTTAAGATGGAAACTCACAGGTATTGACAGTAGTCTCTTGGCYGATCTGGTCATTACTGATTTGAGCTTCTACCAAATTTCTAGCCACTGAAGAGCTGCAGGAAGATCAGTTGTTAGAAATTCACCTAGACACTAGACTATCCAGATTCCAAAGCAACAACCTCATTCATTAAAAATACACATCAGAGACGGRGAATTACMAGAACTGACTCTTTTTTATTTTTCTCTCTTGTCAAAAGTTTATCATCTAAAACCAGACTAGAACAAGCTAACAGCCTCTCTCATCATGTTTTTTACRATATGTTCCTAATGATAGGAAGCATATAATACAACTTTTAAACATGTTATTGATTACACCGGATAGTTGTGGTTGCAGCTGAGAGATTAAGATTAGATTAATTCTGCCAGTAGATTTTGTTTCTCATCAGAGTTCAAAACAACCTAAATGGTTCAAAATATTACTAGTTAATATCATGCTATCTGATACAATAGAAAAATGGAGTAAATGTAATTCATTTTCTTTTTAATCTGTTTATTCCTCCTTGTAAAGCTGCCTTGTATCATTACAGATTTGCCATACTGCTAATACTTGAAGCTAATAAAGTGCACCGGTTACAAATAGAACCACAGGAGTGTATACATGAAGCACACTGAAATATAACTGTCAACTCCATAGTTATCCTTACAAATTTTACAAGTGGATACGACAAATAAGACTTAAAGATTAACCAGAAATATCATCAAAACAAATTTATGAATAGAACCACAAAAGTGTATGCATGAAGCACACTGCAATTATTAAAATACAACTGTCAACTCTGTAGTTATCCATACAAATTATACAAGTAGAGACAACAAATAAAATTTAAAGATTAACCAGAAAAATCATTACAATAAATTTCTGAATATATCAATGGGCAAATTTGCTGTTGTAAGAAAATAAATTAACCTGATATGTGGGTCCAAGATCTAAGGGTCTTCAATAACCAAGATTTTTGAGGAGTACTATATTGAGGTCAATGACAAATTAGAACCCATTGTTGTCATTAACTAATGGATGTGAAAAATCTGCCGATGCAAGCCACTACCTTCCCAATTGAGCTGTATACCTGAAATATCGAAGCCACTGACTAAAGAGCATATGAATGTACTTCCAGATGACCTCCCCCCACCATGATAGCCTGTTCATAAGGCAATTGATATATTACCAACCAAATAAGCTGGCCCCAACATAAGTACCAAAAACTGGAACAGCATCTGAAGGATTGAATATTTCAAGTGGTTTATTGCTTCAATTACCAGAGTACAACGCTCATAGCAACAACATAAAGGTAGATCATGTTTATAGTTTTTCGTTGATGCTTTAAGTTTCAAACAGGGTATACTTCTCTAACAATAGTCTAGAAATTAGAATTGGAATATTGCACTACTTCTCCATTCTCGGGGAATTTGACAATAATTAGATAGAGCTATAGATCTCTACAGGGACATATGAACGATTCTAGGTCTCAAATGAATTCCACTAAACATTTTGGTTGTAATAAATTCTACTAAACATTAGATTGGAAAATTTTTAAGAGGATAGATGGGAACAATTCTATGTCTCAAAATGAGTTCCATTGAATGTTTTGTTTAATGTTTTACTGTAAAACAGGAACAAATAGTGACAGCAGGTACTGGAATTCTGCTGCTAAGGCAATCTTTAGAAGAACAATTCTGCCCAGTTTAAAGCTGTGATCATGCACGCAACCATTCCAAAGAAATTCGAGAAGAAGGAAAATTTCCATAAGATATTCCCTAGAGCAAAACTAGAAGCAAAAATACTCCAATCCCCACTCGAGTATTCATATTCCCATCTCAATGAGTTGGTGTAACTTAGGACTGAAATACCGGGAAGAGAATATATTTTACTCTACTTGAGTAGAACTGATAGAACAACAGGATATTGAATAAAACGTTTCATAAAATAGAACTACTTTGCTTGACTAGAGCTGATAGAACAACGGGATATTTCTCCAAGATTTTCATAAAATAGAATCTATTATCTCCTTAAAAGCAAAAATACTCCAATCCCCACTCGAGTATTCATATTCCCATCTCAATGAGTTGGTGTAACTTAGGACTGAAACACCGGGAAGAGAATATATTTTACTCTACTTGAGTAGAACTGATAGAACAACAGGATATTGAATAAAACGTTTCATAAAATAGAGCTACTTTGCTTGACTAGAGCTGATAGAACAACGGGATATTTCTCCAAGATTTTCATAAAATAGAATCTATTATCTCCTTAGTGGCAGTACCCCTTACATGTCAGACAGATTTTGGGAAAAGTCGATGACCTAAAGAAAGCCTCGGAATCACATTTCAAAACTCTAGCTAACCATGGTTCGTGTTTTTAATCATGCATGTTGGAGATTCACTTTGYCTTCGATCCTAATATTGACTACTTTTCTTGATGGAATGACTGAGTGCATGCAAATGAGGAAAAGAAAATAACAGATTAAATCAGCAATGTTCAAATTTATSTGAAASAGTAGAAATAATGCAATAAAAAGCTTGAACTCACCTAGTAGGAAGCAATGGTTTGTCTCCAATCTTCACCAAATTATCCACCTCTTGCTCTGCTCGAGATAAAGATGCACTCACTTCTGTCTTTCCGGGTGAGGAACAATGGACAAGTGCAGATGATAAAATCTCCTCTTTYTTTCCAGATGAAACATGAGAAATAGCAGTCAAATTTGATATTTTCGGTTCAGATATAACAGATAATAGATCGGTATCTGAAATTTTTGAAATCCTGGGAGGATCTGAAGGACCCACGAGAGCTGTTCCAATGGTTTCTTCGGATTCAAGGTAACTCTTTGCATCCTCTGTTACATCATTTCCTGTAGCCTCTAGAACAATTGAAATATCGGGAGAATCTAGAGGACCCACAATAGCTGTTCTAACAGCTTCTCTCGATTCAGAGGAAATTTGGGCATCCCCCGATGTATCAGCTCTACTAATTGCATCAGAAGAGCCTGATCCTGATATATTGATTTTTCCATGTTTGGGAGAAACTCGAGCTATTAGCTGCAAACAATATAATGTGCTTTACAAATTAACCCCAGTTTAATTCCATTGCTAAACACACCAAACATGCCAAGATAAAATGACAGTTACAACATATCTTGACCTGCAATGTAAAATTTATTAATAATTAACCCAACAAAAGACACCTGACAAAGTAAAGCAAATTCAGAAATATAATCATTTTTCAATCGAGAAAATAGTTYTAATTTGCACACAATCTGCAAAATGTCATCTCACCTTGTWGTCAATACTCACTGAACGGAAATAGTTAGATGTGMAGTATGACAAATAATATGCGAAGGCCAGAACGGGAGTACACAAGATATTCTTGAAAGTTGAAATATAGCGAGGTTAAGAACACAAATATGGAAAGATTTTTTCACTAAAACCAATACAGACCTTTTCCCGACAAACAATAAGAGCATCCTGACATGAAACATACAACTGTCTGTTCTAGAGTATATGTATTTTAATTTAATGCTTGCAAAAGCCAAAAAGAAAACAATATTGCTTTGGAATATTAAAGAGGAGATTTCAATATCAGAAATTACTCAGAATACTAAACACAGTTGGAATATTAAAGAGGATATTTTATATCATAGAAATTACTCCAAAATACCAAACACAGAGAACCAGAAAGTAATAGTTATATGATGAAGGACTCAAAGATCAAAAAGATCAGGCAAACAAGTGGCAGGATTGTTCGATGTGGCACATACAGCGGACCAAAGAAAACGACTAGAAAAGGTGGGACTCGATATTGACACTTATACTGATGAACACTCCCATTTTGTTTGTCCATTTTTAACATCTTACAACACAGAAATAACAGGACCCGTAACTGTGAAAAGGGAGTAAAATACAATGCTAGATGATGAATCTGATTGGATAGTCGAGTGACCTGTTACAAAACTTGGATCAATGGAAAACTCAGGGAGGCCGGAGAGTAAGATTTCGACTCGGGCTTGGCTCAAACTCAGGCAAAGCTCAGCTAATTTTTTTTTAGCAGAATCGCAATTTTTTCGTGTTCGGGTTATATAAACTTATAAAGTGGAGTTCACAAGTCACACTCACCGACCTGTGGAAAACTGGGCGACTACTCGTATGCCAAACTCACTGCAAACTAGCGAGTTTGACTCGGGAGTACTCGGAGAATTAGCTGAGTGTTGTAACAAGGGACTTGAGTCTACAGAACGTTTAATACTCAATATAAAGGAAGGTTCAACGAATAATGACTTCATAATCAACAAGGATCTACACATTGCAACAATAAACGTACCTTTCGAACTTCATCATAGCTGTCCTCCAGGCCCGAAAATTTATTGGTTTCCAGTAGAGATCTAGTTTTCACATGTGCTGTCACCGAAGACCAAGAAAAACATCAAGTATGAACAGAAATGATAAAAAGAAAACGCAAAAATGGCAAAAGCCCATTAAAGAAACATGAAAATCATAATGCTCTGTTCTTTCTGTACAAGAGCAGAATGTGGCAAACACCCTAAATCTATAATTTCTTTCTTCCAAGGAGACAAAAATCGGGATCTCCTGTGAGAGGAAACCCCAGATTTTCGGTTTCAGTGAGGCCATGAATGTAACTTACGAGAGGGYAAATAGCTTGCAGAGATTTGGAACCAGCGCTCAGCCTCGGYCGTTTCTTCAGGGGTTTCTCCGGCTGAGAAGTCGAAAAATCGAGGGGCCGAGAACTCGTATTTTTCATCGATGTAATTCAGTGGGGCATCACTGTTGGCCATGGTGGGAACAAACCCTTTCTTATCAGACAATAACTTTCAATGATGCCGTCCTGATTTMGAAGGATTTATCGGTAGGAGCGCGGCATTCTCTGTGCTGAAATCCCTACATCGGCTAACCAATCCTTCAATCAGAGTATGAGACGGATTTTCTCCAATAAAAACCCAGGGACTGCACTTTCAACCAGTCGGGAAAACAGAGAATTGCTTTCAAATTTTGAATTGCTTCTCCAAACGGTCTTATTAGGCTTTAATTGAATATTTTTTTTTATGGGTACGAGTACCAACCTTATCAAGGACAATATCTACATTATTGTAGATACATCTTAAATTAGGATTTAAGAAGCATTCAATTTGTAATTTTTTTATCATTTTATTGTAATTAAAAAAAACACAAATTTAATTCCTCTTATCTCGGTTTAGGATGAAAAGAAATTTAATTCCGGGTTTAGGATGGGTTTATATTGGTTTAATATTTTAGAAGTTTTCATATAAATGTTTATATTAGTTTAATATAGTTCTCACTTGACAATATCTTCCTCTTACCTCGGGTTGTAAAGTTTGTCATTTAACATTATGTAAGTTAATTAATTAAGTGACAAAATCTCTCCATATTGATACATTGAGTCCGTGTAATCATTAAAAGGAACTATTGAGTCCATGCAATCATTAACAAGAAAAAACCTAAAAATATAAAATGAAATTTCAACCTAATTTTATAATTTGTTCTAGATGATATAATTATAAATATATTTAAGATTGTTAAATTGTCATTAAAAGAAAAGGAGTAGGAATATAGAATGAAATTTCATCTAGAAAAATCAAATCTTTGTACCTCTAAAAATTTGATTAAATCCAAGTTAAGATGGATTTAAACTACTTTATAAATATTATATTATATATTAAAAAATTTAAATATATAAATTTATATGATTTTAAAATATTATTATTATGATAATAATGTAATTTTAAGATTAAAATTTAATTACAAATATTTATTTATTTGATAAATAAATTAATAATATATTTATATATATTATTAAATARTTAAATTAATAATATATATTGATTATATTATTTGAAATTTTTTATTAAAAACTAATTTTTTTAAGAAAAAATAAAAAAGATATAAATTAAAAACATACATAAATAGAAGAGAGGAATTTGCTTTAAATAAGAAATACCCAGATAAATAAGAAATAATAGTAATCTTTTATTTTTATTTTATTTTATTTTTATTTATTTTTAATGTAATGTGTACATGTGTGCTAGGCATAAAAAGCATAATACTCAAATTGTAAGGATATTAGTTTTTAAATTCATAAAGTTTTGTAAAAGAAAATTGAGGGTGGTTGGGTGGGTGTGGGGAGAGATATTATACAAAACATATATAGAGTAAAATTTCAACATAGAGCCCCAGATGGGGTGACACGCAGCAACGCCTTGCCACATGGTTTAGCATTAAGCCACAGCTTAAATGTTGTAGGTCGCTCCCCATCCCTTCAATAATTAAGATGGTAGCAGGCCATTACAGCAGCTCTACGGAGGCAAGACTTCTCCCTCGCGCGAATGCAGTAGCACAGCCATCATTCAATATGACAGAGATAAGAAGGAGTCATGCGATGCCGTCGCACGAAAACTTGAAAGTTAGGATGCCTGGACAGAGCTGGTTCATTTTCGTTTTGGACCTCCCCGCCGGTTGGGAGCTCTGGTGCAGTTTCTTCTATATCTCCATTCACCCCTCCTCCGCAATGACAAGGGACCGAGGCAAGCCTCGTCGAGGCTCGGCCTGGTATACCCACAAAGCGCAGCGACAGAGAAGACAGAACTTTGAGCGTGCTCTGTCGAAGGCGACTTCTATCCTCCGGTAGAGAGCAAGAGCCGATCGCTTGGCACTCCATGCCACTATAGTTGAGCCTGTGACAGAGCGGAGCACACACACCCCTACAATTGAGCCTGTGGCACAAGCTGGAAGCTGTTTGAAGGAAGGGTCTGAGGAAGAGTTCCCAATTTGCTACGTCGAAGAAACACCGTGCCCGGTGGATTTCACGACCACCCTAGAACCTCAAGCTACTGAGCCTGCAACACAGGCTGGAAGCGGTCTGAAGGGAGAGCCTACAGAAGAGTTCCCAATCTGTTATGTAGAAGAAATACCGTGCCCGGATGAATACATCCCCACCCGCCATGCTGAGAAGGTAATGAACGATGATGAGGATTTGAACAGTGCCTGCGCAGGGATGAAAGTGGACAAGGCTAGAGCAGAAGTGGGAAATGAAACCTTAGGCGAGGCAGTAACCAGTGATTTGCATGGTCCACTCCTCCATGCAGAACATCTGGCTCTCATGTTCGAACTCCGAGGCCACATGGCAGACCAGGAGCACAGAGCCCTCCTCATGGGACAGCGCTTGGACCTGCTCCTTGACGCATACTCCAATGCTCCAGCAAAGCGGAAATGTCCAACGTGTGCACAGTCATTTGTCATTCCGGCCAGATCAGCGTGTCAGGAGGGAAAATATGACAGGTCACCGGGTATTTGAGCTTTTCTTTGCTAGTCTGGTTTTACTTCATGCTGTTGTTCAATGTTAACTCAAACTATAGCCATTTGTCCTGGTTTCCTTCGGGCAGGACAGATGGCAAAACAGTTTTTAGCCTATCTTCCTAGACATATTTCACCCTAAACTATGCTGGTTTTCGATAAAACGACAGCATATTTGGTGGCACGGTACAACAATATCTCTGTGTATTTTATCTCTATTTCTCTGTCAATTTAATATAGCAGATAATATCCCTTTTTTACTTTAAATAGAAAAAAATAAAATATCATTATAAGATACGCTTGATAGTAGTAAAATTTGTGGTAGAGTTAAATAATAACTACAAATTAAAAAACATTTTAATTAAAAGTTCAAGCTATAAAGAGCAAGGATAGATATAGTTCTTAACATCTTTAAAGCTATAAGTATTTATGTTAGTTAGTACGTCATATGCTTGTGGATATATTATCTCACATATAGGTCAAGATATAATGTTAGCATCACATATCATGTTAATTGTACTATGACATCGATGTTATAGTGCCCATACATGTTAACATACCATTCTATGAAGATCAACTATACCCTCATTGTGTAAATCCATACATTTTCAACATATGAAGGACTATATTTATTCAGCTCCATCTAAAAGGGCCCACAAACTAAGATATTAGAATCATCAATGGTGTTAATGCCATATTGACTAAAAATGTTACCGCGTCAATCAAAAACCTTCCACCCAAAAGCCAATTTTCAATTGGTAATTTTTTTACTATAGAGGATGACTTTTAAATTTGGAAAAATTCAATATAAATTTTAATGTTTATGTTCCATTAAATGATATGCCTCACATTGATCATTCTCCTTCGAGGTAACATTAATTATGCAATGTTCTTGATTCAAAACAAGACAATGGGGATTTAAATATGCACTTGATCTAAATTGTAGTAATCAAATTCAATGTTGCGTATACCAAAAGTTTCACCCTACACTTTTTTTCACAATACCACAACAAACTGAGTATATCACTCTAGCCTTAGTAGAGGACAAATACACTTTAGGAGATTTAGAGGTTAATTTTAATATTTTTATTTGCAATGGTACTTACCAGTCATTAATGACGTAGTTTCAATTAAGTCGTAATTTTAATTCCAAAAATAAAATCGGTGCTACTGAAAGATTCATTTTTCATTTCAGGGGTGCCATAATAGTATCAGTTGTCAAGGCCACAATTTTAATCAAATCACTATTTTAACCACCACCCAAAAAAGGGTTCTACTGGTAGCACCACTTTTTGAAACAAGGGTTGATTTTGGTGTTTTTACCCAAAAATATGGGTTTTGGGGCTAGAGTTCTCATCTTCAGGCCACAATTCTCGTTAAGTTGGTAACTATGTTTGTTATATATGTGAATTACATGGTTCACAAGCTATGATTATGTTAACCCGGTGTACATAGCCATCGTTTTGAGTGAATAAGGGATCGATTGGTTGAAGAGATTCATTGTGACCATTGGGATTCAACATCCCATAGAATTAACTTGTGTGTGAATATTAGAAAGCCATGTAGCTTCTATCAACATCGATTTAGATAGACCACAAATTAAAATTCCCAACTAATTCAAAATAATAGTGGATTGATTAAGCCACAACGAATTGCCAAAGTGTACAAGCAGTGATCCACACAATAGACATAGCAATTAATCACAATGGACAATAAAGATTTTACCTTGAAAACCCAAATGGAAACCCCAACTTCAAATGGTGACACTTAGTCCTTATTCTTGAAAATTGTAATGTTATAATGTATTCCCATGGGTCTCTATGCCATTCAACAGTTTACATAGCTAGGATTTTTCTTTGCATCAACTTCCACTCTACCAAACACCCTTTCTAAGTCAAATTGGTAGAAGATATAGACAACACTTCGGTGGATGGAAGGCCAAGCATCCTTGTCTCTTCATTTTCCATTCCCTAGTATTCTTCTCTCATATTTCATCCTTTTGCTAGTGACTTTCCTCCTCAATGTTCCTCATGTTTTTTAGCTTCTTGTGTTTTTCGATTACACTCTTTTTTTGTCAACCCTCATTTTTATTGATTACTTGGGTGTACTAAGTCTCATTAACCATTTGTTGTTTTTTCATATCCATTTATGATCACACCTCCCATTTGAGAGGCTTTTGGTCCCCAAAAGCTTCTAAGGAAACCAAGTCTTTATTAATGTGCCACATGTCTTCTTCTCTAGAACATGGCTCTCAATTCTGACTCTTAGCTATAACTCTTGGCTCTAGCTCTAGCTCCTACTCTAGATCTAGCTTTGGTGCTTACTATGGCTCTAACTTTGGTTTACGACTTCACTTGTTCTAGCAATGCATAAGTCTACTCATTAATTATTTGTTGTGCATCATACTCTACAATCTCTATATTTGGAACTCTTCAATTAGAATTATTTCTCACCTTCAACATGCAAGTCTCTCTCATTCTTAGACTTGGAGATAGCCTATCTTGGTATCCAACAAAAGCCAAGTTGAACTATGGTATTTGCTTGTTCATTGTTAAATGTATGCTCTCTTTTTTCCTAGTTGGTACTTACATAACACTTATTCAACAACGAGATCCTAGAAATCAATATTCCATCGCACAAAAAATAAGTAAAGTGAATTGTGGATTGCCTCCTTCTGTTGAGATCAATTTATTTCCAACATGGAAAAAACTTTATTGTTTGCACGTGCTTACACATCACTCTTTCTCTGTCACAATGTCAATTGAATGACAACCTTTCTGTGTAATCACAACACTATTTTACCCAAAATACTCGACCACTCATACAAATCTATGGTTGTAGGTGACATTAATGCCTACATTCTTGAGGATGAGGGGAAAGCATTAACATTTGGACAATACAAGGAATGGCTAGCAAACAACTTAGAGAAATTGTTGTAGCCAAGGGTTTTCCTAATACTAATGTACTCGAGAGAATAAATTAGGGAATCACTACCACAATGTTGTAGATGTAATAAAGTGCAAAAATATGATCCAATCATGCAAAACTAATCATTCAAATTGATGTTACACAAACTAGAAAATCAATCCATCATTTTAGCAACTACATACACCATGAATTATCTAACATTCAACAAAAGAAGTTAGGATGCCAATCTAGGCTACAGATACTACTCCACACAGCTCATAGGAATACATACAACAAATTCACTAAGAAACCAAGCAAACAAAATAGTTGTTTGTCTCATTGGTTGTCATGGAGTGTCAAGGAAACCCCCAATGTCAATGACCTCCATGCATCAATCTTCTACATGTCTCCAAGAAGGGAAAATTCATGTGCAATACTGAAGGAAAAAATTGGAGCGGGGTTTCCCTTGATGTCGATATCAATCTTCTATCCACTTTGTTGGTGACATTGACCTCTTATGCTGCTATAACTCCCCATACAATCTCTAATCCTTGGGTTGGAAATGCACTGAGCTCTTCATTCCCTTTAATATTTTCTCTCCACACTCTTCTCTCAGTGGTGCAATTCCTAAGATGAAGCTCCATATGAAACCTCCAACATTTTGCTTCTTAATGTCCACTCAACTTGTAGTGCTAATAATAATGTTTGGTGTTGCATGGACTACTTGGCATACCTCCTTTCCTCTATGTGCCTCTAAATTTGTTCTTGAATTGGGAAAGTCTTCTTACCATTCTTCCTCTAAAAACATTCAGGCGTGTGACATCTGGCTTGCTTCTACTAGCAAGATGCCTCACGATGGCCTCTCTTCCCATGGGAAGAACACATCTTAGAATACCAACAAATGATAGCTCTATCACTTTTCTTTTTGCAATAGTAACAAATGAGAGATGTCTTTCTTAATGCAATCGTCTTGTTATTTTTCTTCTTGTTCCAGTTGTTATTTCTTCTAAGTGTTGGTGTAGACCGAGTCTCTAAACTGTCCTCATAGCCATCCTTCTACAATCTACCACAAGAAGGATAGAGTGGTAGTGTGTTTCCATATTCATTTGTTGTTGCTCTTTCTTCTGATGAGAAGGAAAAATCTACCACATCTTTTGCCTTCACAAAAGTGATATAAATGGACATGACCTTTTCCACTATGCCACCAAAACCTAGGCCTTCATGTTTTGACCATTTGTTCAATGACAGTGGGGCTTAGAATTCCTTGACTTATCTTACCTAACCCTTGACTTTTCTTGCCTTTGCTATGCTTTTTCAAAATCACCAAAGTGCTCTTGAGAAAGGTCCATGGAAGGTGAGCTTAGCATGCTTGTCTCAGTCGTTGATTTGGCTTCTGTAATAGCAATGGAAAGTTATTTTGCTTCCTTGGTCACTTGGAAAACTACCTGTAGCTTGGCCAATGCCTCCTCCTTCATTGCCAATTATTGGTACAACTAAGTCATCATCTAAGTGAACCCCTCCCCTTGCTAATTATCCAATTGAATTACCTTCTCTCCTAATTGCATGAGTTGAGCTCTTCTCTTGTCCCAATCTCCCATAACAATGGTGAGGGAATCTTGTCATTCAACAAAATGATCCTTTAGCAATGGAAACTATTATCCACCAAAACACCCAAATAGCATAAGAAGAGAAAGAGAAGTAACTTTGTGCCTTGAGAATGGGAGAGAAGAATGAATGAGAAGCCTCTTTGAGGTGGCAACCTTCTTTTACAATACAACAAATGTACAAGATGAGATGCTCACTAAAACTAGACCTCATTGGTATATATAGGAGACAAAGGGTACAATTACAAATAAAGGGTATAGCTAACCAATAAGGACAACACTAATATAACAATAGAAATGTAATAACTCGATATCTAAGGCTTAACATTCCCATCCCCTTCAAACAAGCATTTCCCTCAACACTTGATTAGCTATGGATGTTTCTACATAAATAACTCATCTTCTCATGTTGCCTCTTCTACTATTAGGTTCTTCCACTTGATGAGGTATGATGTAATTGCTTGATTTTGCAGTTGTTTGATCCTTGTTTCAAGGATTGTTTCTTGTTCTAGTATGATTTTCCCTTCTTCATTAATCTCTAGTAAAATAGTCTGAACTAGTATATTTTCACCAATTACCTTATTTAAGCAAGAAACGGGAAGACTAGATGTACACATGAAGATGGACATGACTCCGATTTGTAAGCTATACTTCCAATCCTTTGCAACACCTTATAGGGACCATTGTATTTGGGTGTTAATTTATTTTCCTTCTTTTGTTTCTTAAGGCACATATGTTTATATAGTTGTAGCCTCATAAATACCCAACCCCCTACACTACAAGGAAAACACCTTTTAGTAGAGGTTTTTATGAAACCTCCCCGAAAAATTTATCCCTTATATGTTTATGGCAGAGGTTTTTAGAGGAGGCAGACGGTCGGAGGTTTATTTTGGAGGTTTTTAAATTGGTACGCCTCAATCATCCAAATGCATTGGTGCTCTTACAAACATAACACCCTGGTGCTTAACAAATAAAGTGCACTACTAACCACGATTAATACAATATGCTAAAATATATTTTTTAATTAAAAAAAAATGTATCGCAGTGCGACACAATAACCTAAGAACATCGGTGCACGTATAAAGAATGCACCAGATTAGGTTAGAACAATTGGTTATTCAATAAAAAAATTAATCTAAAAAACCATAAACGTTCCACAGAACACTTAAAAACCCATACAACCCTGATGTGTCTACTATATTGGCGCACCGAAAAACAATTGTAGTGTGCTTAATAATGTTATAGCCTTGAGTTTTTTAATGTATACCCAAAAATCCATACGATGCATTACTAATACTCAAACACACAAGTGTGCCCATATATATATATATATATGGCGCATCGATTTAGGGTAAATTAATAAAACAAGTGTACTAATGTGTTCAAGTACAAGCACCGGTGCTCACCTTCTTTTTACAAACACCCCGTTTGCAGTTCTTTATAGTGTTGCTTCCTCAATGCCCATGTAGATTTTGTACATTTTCCAATTTTGGAAAAAAATCAAAAGTTTTATTTTTCCTCGATGGGCCAACCATGCATCCTCGTGTGAGAAGAGACCAGGTAAATTGTTTCTTACCTCCTTATTTTAATTTTCATTGGATTAAAATTTAAAATTGGCCTTAAATTTGGCATTTTTTCATTATTTTTAAAAATATATGCGTGGTGTGCTTCGTGCATTTGGCTCACCCTAGACAGTGGTGCATCCTATGAATTTATAGGAAGCACGACCTACGGTGTGTCCTATGAATTACCAGGAAGCATTATGTGCAGTGCGTTTACAACTACAAAACACACCGCTAAACACTAAGCATTGCGCACTAGGATGGGGTTGTGCATTACCAATGCCTTTGTCTTAAAAGAGGCAATGTCTTCGCAAAAATCTCATCGGTGCATTATGAAAACTTAAACGCACCACCCATATAATAATTATCATACCGATGCATTTAATTATTAATGTAGCATCGATGTGCCATACAACATGAAACACCGTGAAAAATGCAAACATGAATCATTGAACTTACCAGTGCACTTTAACGGTGCATATCGATGTGTTTAATGAAGGATGTAACATTGGTGTGTCAGATAACATAGAGTATTGTGGATGGTGTTTGATGTATGATAGAGTGCACTGAGCACGATGTGTATCATTTATTAAAGGTGCATCGGTTACTTTACCACATTTTTTGCAAAGAGAAATTAATTTCAATTTTTTATAAATGCAAAATGGCTATATATGTGTGTGTTTAATAATTTAAATTTGTTTTATCTATATATATATATGTGCCTAAAAATAATTGTATGTGAATTAGAGATGACAACAATGAGTGCAGGAGAAACAACAGGTTGACACATACAACTTTGTATGTGAGTGGGAGGCCAAAAGAAAAACAATTTAATTGACAAACTACAATTACAAACCTCCACAATTAAATTTTGTGGAGGTTTTGCTTTAATGTAGAGGCAAAAATGGAGGTCACTCTTTGGTGCCCTTCTGCATAATTTATCACATGGATTTGATCCTCTGCCACTCCCTTAGCGCTTTGACTCGTATCTCATCTTCCGTGGGCCACTCGATTTTCTCTGAGATACTGTCCTCATCATTCTTGTAGCCATAATAATTGGCATCAATTCACTTGGAAATTATCTCATACCTAAACTTCCTCTAGTTCTTCACCTCGAGGGGCTTATCGAATAGCTCTTTGATGCTGAGGAGGAATTTCACAACCCCAAAGTATATGTAACTAACACCCTTACCCATGGCACCAGGCAAATCAACTTCGTTACCTTCCAAGTCTGTCATCTTGGCCCCTACTTTGACATAATTAGGACCACCAAGCTCTACAATCTGAGCTTCCCAGTGCCCCTTTTGCTTAATCAGTAAGAAAGGAACCCTATTGGATGTATTAATTATAATACTCTGTCAACCTCAAGAATGACCTAAGGCCCATATTGCATATTTAATAGAAGTTAAGAAGCACATTTGAAAAAAAAAACTAATGATCCACAAGCTTCACCAACATACCTTATCACTGAATATTAAACATTTCATAGTCCTCGACGTGCTCCTCCATGAGATCCTCACTCATGTATTTACTAAGAAGCCTTTCTTTCTTCTTCTCCACAACCATGTGCTCGATCTCTTTCTCATCCAGAAGGGGAACATGGGAAAAAAACTCTCACTCTCTTTGTTGTTGGTTTCCCTTATCCTTCTCTCCCATTTCTTTCACCACATCCTCCTCTTCCTCGAACAACACAACTTGAAAATAGTGACCTACCTGCTCTTGACCGTCAACCTAGCCTCCCTCTTGGCAGACTTGATCCTCTACCACTCCCTCAATGCTCTAATTCACATCTCCTCCTTTACGGGCCGCTCAACTTTGTCCAAGATATCGTCCTCATCATCCCTGTAGACATAATAATTGGCATCAATTCGCTTGTAAATATCATACCTACACCTCCTCTTCTTCACCTCAGGGAGCTTATCGAATAGCTCTTTGATGCTGGGGAGGAATTTTGCAACCCCACTTTTACAATTAGTGTCCAAAAGCTGTGAAATTTCTCCCCAACATCAAAGAGCTATACAATAAGCCCTCCAATATGAAGAAGAGGAGGTGTAGGTATGAGATTTACAAGAGAATTGACATCGATTATTATGGTTATAGGGATGACGAGGATGGTATCTTGTAAGAAGTCGAGTGGCCCGCCAAGGAGGAGATGCAAGCCAAATCACTCAGGGAGTGCCATTGTATTGAGTCTATTAAGAGGGAGGCCAATTTGACGATCAAGAGTGGGGAAGTCACTGTCGTTAAGTCAGTCATATTCGAGGAAGAGGAGGATGTGGCAAAAGAAATGGGAGAGCAAGATAAGGGAAACCAGCAGCAGGAAGAGCGATATTTTTTTGCCCATGTGCCCCTTTCAGATAAAAAAGAGATTGAGTGCATGGTTGTAAAGAAGAAGAAAGAGGAGCTTATTAGTAAATACATGAGTGAGGATCTCAAGGTGGAGCACATCAAATGCTTAATATTCAACGATAAGGTATGTTGGTGAAGCTTATGGATCATAATTATTTTTTTCAAATGTGTTTTGTAACTTCCATTAAATATAAATATGGGCCTTAGGTCATTCTTAAGGTTGACATAGTATTATAATTAATATATCCACTAAGTTTCCTTTCTTGTCGATCAGGCAAAAGGGGAACTAGTAAGCTCGGATTATAGAGCTTGGAAATCCTAATTATGCCAAAGTAGGGGCCAATATGATGGAATTGGAAGGGAACCAATTTGATGTGCCCGGTGCCACCAGCAAGGGCCTCGGTTACAGATGCTTTGGGGCTACGAAATTCCTCCCCAACATCAAAGAGTTATTCGATAATCGCCCCAAGTTGAAGAAGAGCATGTCTAGGTATGATATTTACAAGCAAATTGACACTAGTTATTATGGATACAAGTATGATGAGGACAATATATTGGAGAAAGTTGAGTGGCCCGTGGAGGAGGAGATGCAAGCCAGAGTGTTGGGGGAGTGGCAGAGGATCGAGTATGTGTGCTAAATTATGAGAGGCACTGAAGAGTGACCTTTGTTTTTTCCTCCTCAAGTCAAAACCTTTACAATACTTTAATTGTGGAGGTTTGCATTTATACTTTGTCAATTAAATTATTTGTCGGTGAATTTTAATATCAACACTACATTGGTGCACTTGAAAATGCACTGGTACGTTATAAATTGTATTGAGCACTAGAAAAGTAAGTTAAAAAAAAACAATGCATGTGTTTATCATCAATACGTCAAAATATACAATGGGAAAATGAGCGAGAATTTCATTTTTTTAAATGTATGTGTTTATAAATGAAAACCTTAATCATTATTTCATTCTTTTGCCAAAATCTAGAGGGGAGATTTCTTCAAGAGAGATTTACCATCAAAGACTTTGGAGTGGGTAGATTTTTTTAAAAATCCAAATTTGTAAGGGATCACCGTAGGTAACATACAAATTTGCAAATGAGAAATTTCAGGTATGTGATTTCATTCTATTGATCATCTCAATCTTTCCCCTATTTGATTCAAACAATTTTCAGTGCATTCTCGAAAAAATATAAGGGTTTCATTGTTACGTTTGGTATTGGAAGCCCTAGCTTCCTTGTTGTTTCTCTTGGTTCCCTCTCTATATTTCAAAACTAGATTTTTTTTAAGCAATAGATTTTTATAGGGTTTCTTTACTTGTATATGGAGTGTTTGGTATCCATTGTAATGGGACCATTCATTGCATTGGATCCCAAACCCTATCGCTGTCAATTTTCTTTTAAAATAATGTTTTTGCAGTTAGCGGTGCAGATTGTACATGAGTGGTGCATCGGTGCACATTTTCCTGTCAACAACATCGCTCAGTTTAAAATGAAAATAACATTTTTTTGATATCAAAATCATAATTTTTTAAATTTATTTATAGGTTTGGCGGTGCGCCATACATAGTAATGATGCACTAGTGCTTCAATTAATTTATAGAGAAGCAAGCGAGTATAACAATCTGTAAACAAAATGTTTTTGAATTTGAAGAGCACAGTTATCATATACCAATGCATATACATATACTTCACGCATTGGTGCATAATGTTTTACTATACACACTGAAATTATATTTTGTAAAAAATATTCATAATTTTTATATCTAATGATTTCTGGATTTTTTTTGTTATAGAAGATGGTCGATAGAAGTTCAAGGAAAACAACTTATTGCAGTGAGTGCGATGGTAGTTCATCCCAACAAGGGAACAACACAATTTCTTTAAGTTGTATTAAAATTTTAATATATTCGAATTATCTATAGGTTTAAATTAACAAAGTGTGTTGGTTAAGGCATGCCATGCAAATTCCAAGCGACAAACAAGGGGAAAACCAATACATGTTGGTGGGTATCTCCAAAAAAGTGTATAAGGAGATGGTAAAAGAAATGAACATAATTGCATTGCAGGAGGAGCCATCCCAACGAAAACAATGTGCATAAGAGGTATGTAATCATTAAATTATTCTTTTATGTACATCAAATTTAATTATTGCATGAAATATTATTTTTCAATTAATTTGTTGTAGTAAATAAAAAAAACTAGAACCCATTCAACACATAAGATGGGATGATGAGGAATAAAAGAGTTGATTGCAAAGTTTGTGAGTACTTATCTTTTCAGCCTTACTTAAAATTTCATATTTGTTGTATTTTTTATATTTAAATAATTAATTTACGCTCATCCATGGTTGTCTTCTAATAGGTGTTTTCTATGGGAAAATTCCCCCTAAAGTGGGTCTAAGAAACAGGTAGAGCGATAACTCCCTTAAAAGACTGACTTATCTCTAATCTACCCCAAAACAATCTAGACTAAGTGATAAGAGAGAGGGAAGAGAAGGTTAAGAAGAGAACCTTGAATCCTTACAATGGATGTAGACCTCTTCCACTTGTCGTTGCCTCTTAGATCACGGATCTCCTCTAAAAGCTGACCTGCAATAGATTAAGAATACAACACAACAACATATACAATCTCTAGTAATCACTTAAGAATCCTAAATATAGATGTAAATGATCAAATAGATAAGAACATGTACACATAAAGTTTTGGGACAAAGATAATCTTTTTTATTCATATACAAGATGAAAGGTTACAACCTTTGCTTGCGAACACCACTATACGAACCAAGTTCGGGCTCCTCTGTCATGACTCCAAATGCACCAATCCCAAATAGAATTCTCACAACCAACATGCCAACATGGGAAGAAGGAAGGGTTGCATAGGGAGAATGGTTGGAAGGGAAAGTTGAGGATAAAACTCAGATCAAGATGCAAAACTTGGGCAATGAGAGGGAAAGGATTTTGGCAGAGTTTTCTTATTCTCTTGTTCATATGTCTAAATGACTCCCCAAGGCCTCTTTTTATATGAGAAAAAGATGGTTATTCGGTTTGGGGAAGGGCTACATGAGGTAAAATGGTTAGGAAACCCTCCATATCTCATAAACTCAATCGAAATCCACGCAATTTATATTTTTTGCAATTTTTGGAGGTAAACGCAGGCTAACTAGCATGCAACAAGCGTATGTATTCAGGCGGACTACCATGCAACATGTGTGTGTACGCAGGCTAATAGTGCAATAGGGCATGTACATTATCCAAAAAGTTGTTTTTAAAAGGAAACCTCGGCAGTAAGATTTGGAAAAGGATGCAAATGGATAGGACAATGTCTTGGATGCATAGATGTGGCATTTTTGGACTATAACAGATGACCCTTAATGTGTGAGGTCAAAAGAGCAAGTGATGTCCGAAATACATTATAACATATTTATACAGTGGGAAGGAACAGAGTGGAGTGAGCCCAAGACAAGTATTCACGAGCATGCCATCTACAAAATAATGATAATCTCTCATCGACGGGCATACCCATGCTCGGGATAAACTAAGTATGGTTGCTAATCAAGTACACTACAGATCCATGTCATACAAAATAATCACGACTATGGGACAAATATGAATGTATATATAGAATGTAGCCGCGAATAATACACAGCAGAGCTACATCTCGAAATCATCTGAAGATATACAAGTACAATGTAATATGCATCTTCAGAAAGCATCAATGCATGTAGTTGGATATGGTAGCTTCATAACTCGAGAAATATCTTCAAGGTCTTCAAAACTCAGGTGGGAGTACAATAGGAGTGTATGAATCACTACCCTGAGGTCTTCGACAAACCATCATGGAAGACTGGAATAACTTGAACAACATGTACTGAACTTCGTTGATTTCAAATCTGAACTTGAGTGGATTTTTGGGATGGCCGACTCACAAAGGTCAAAAGCATGACAAAATGATATGACTTAGGCAACATATTATTGACCTAAGTCTATGACACATGAGGCACCGCAAACTCTTCATATGTTTAGACGAGTAACCAAACAGAGGAGGACACCGCTCTATGTGATGAGAACAACTTCCCAAGGTCACACTAGATCCTAATGCTTGCATAAAAAATGAAAGGATGTTCTTTGTCCAAGGGAGAATATCTTGCCATCGATAAAAGATAATGTATATCCCATCCCCTCTTTTTGGAATATTTGATTTTTTTGTCTTTTTCAAATTTTTAATGAGCTTGAAAAAAAATAAAATAATGCTACATTACAAAGGAGGAACGAGTGTCGTGGGCAAGCAAACTAGTTCCAAGCACATGGAACATATTGATGCTCAGTGCAAGGAGACATGTGCAGGATAAGGGCACTCAGGAAAATTCCTCCATGGGTCAAGGTGTCAGAACGCAAGGGAAAAAAGTGTTACAAGGCTTGTACCTAAGGAATGCTCTAAAGGTTCAACAATAGCAACATGAAGCCATCATTAGGCCAAATACACAAGGATGAGACATGTGATGTGATTACAACATGACACAATAAGACTCCTTCCATGTGAAGTTTTATGAGCCCAGAGAAGGTAAGCTCAGTGGTTTTTCACTTTTAGAGAGTCTGAAAAACACTAAAAGAAGACTCCAGAGTGATCTTTTTTGTAAAGTTAGTGTTGGGCACAGGCCTATTTTGGAAAGAAAGTATATTTTGAGCACATGCCTATTTTTGGAGAAGATCTGTTTTGAGGAAAGACCTATTTTTGGAAATAAAGACCTAATTTTGGAGTGCGTGCAACATGTGGCAAGAAAGCAACATGCAACAAAAGAAGGAAAAGCAGCATGCAAGAGGAAAATCAACGTGGCATGCAGACAGACAAACCTAACCGTGATAGGGTTAGGGTTCTTGACAAATATTGTAATGGCTATAAACCTATAAAGTAGTATAAATAAGGACCTAGGAGGTCTAGGTGAGGGGGATGTCAGTTAATTATTGAGAGTTAATTGGTTGGGAAGCTAATGATTGTAATAATTTTTGTGGAAGGGTTGAATAAGTTTGTCTCGAGGGTTAGGTCAGAAGTTGAGGAGCCTGGTGTGATCTAGTCAGCCTCACAGAGGGTTCCTACCCTCATTTTGATTGTATTACTAAAGATGTAATGCGCGAAGTGCAAGATTTTGTAGCAGAATAAATAAAAGAGCAGAGCAAGATCTTTGTGTACGTAGCCCCAGGAGGGGGTGAACCATGGTAAACCTTGTTTTCTATGTGATTGTTAATGAATACTTTACTTTTCTGTTGATCATTAGCTTAAGAATGAATGGTTAAAGTAGTTATATCAACATGCATGCATATGGTTAAAGATGAATAAATCATAGAAGTAGATGAATAATTAACAAGGATAATGCATAAGGGAGAAAGAACCCAACCACAATCCCCACTCATTCCTAGACCGCAAACACCTAAGTATTACAATCCCCCATAAAAGCTATCTCGGGTGAGACTACATTGTGCACCCTATGCGCGGCGTTTCCTTCTGGTTTACCAGGAGGGTCGATAGTTTTGAGGGTTTTGTTGGAAACCTGTTTGAGATCATAACCTGGGTCATCCCAAGAAGAAGATCAAAACCAACAGTCAGTCTCCAGGGCCCGAAAAAGAATACAATTATATCAAGGAGAACTCTTCTGGTCACTAGGGCTAGAGCATTCCTTTTTCGTAATTATTCCAGTCGGTCCAAAAAAAGGTTAAAGTTATACAACCAAATTTTAGTGGAAGAAGAAGAACAGGACATGGATCCAATCAAGGAAAATCAACCCGGGGAGCAAGTTCAGGAAGTAACAGTCAACTATCTACATAAGGCAAATGAAGTAGCTCGACACAATTCAAAATGGCAGAACATGATCCCACAATCATATTACCAGAATTTCAGGGAGAGGCATCAGAGGACCTCGAAAAACACTTATTCATTTGTGAGAAGATCTGGGAAGCAAAGAAGATCACAAATGAGGATACAAAGCTCACGTAGTTAGCTATCACACTAAGAGACAACACGTTGGACTGGTGCATAAGCCTGGATGTAAATAGTCCATAGGGAGTACCAAAGACTATCTTAGATGTGAAAAAACTACTGGTAAACGAATTTCAGAAGCCAAGCTCAAAAGACCAGTACATGAATGAAATGATTGAAATCGGGCAAAAACCAGGTGAGTCTGTTTGGGAGATTGATCAGAGGTTCAAACATCTAAAAGGTAAGTTGATGTATACAATTACTGGCATGCAACATAGGCACTTATTTGTGAACTCATTGTTAACACACTTGAAGTATCCGTTAAGACAACAAAAGTTCTAAACTCAGGTAGAGGCTCTGTAGGAAGCCCTGCAACTGGAAGAGAACCAGTATCAACAGACAGATCCAACAATAGAGGAGTTGAAGTAGGATTTGAAGAATCTAATATTCCAACTTAACCAGAATAAGGGCAAAGAGAAAAGAGAAGTTGTTTGGTGTACGTTATCCACGACAAATGGACACCATAAGAACGAATGTTCAACTTTTGCGTAGTACATAGCAACAGGGGTGCTAAACCCCTTGCCAATAGAAGGACCATGGTGCTAGATTTGTAAGATGCATGGGCATGATTCATAGCATTTTCCAATGATGTAGAAGTATAAGATAGTACTAAAAAGTTCATATTGCAATTTTTGCAAATCAGTGGGTCATGATGATAAGGATTGTAGAACAATGGAGCTGATGAGAGAAAGAACTTCAAACACTTATAGGGTGCAAGCAGAAATGATGACATGATAAGTTGCACCTTAGTTCAACCAGGTACCACCTCCATACAATAATACGTAGCAGTAGTACAACAATGCATAGTGGCAATACAATAATGTGCAGCCACAGTATAACCCCGTGCATTATAACCATGTACCTCAGTACGACACACCATGAGGATATCTAGGTGGATACAGAGGTGGAGGATGAGGCAGAAGAAGATTTGGATGAGGCGGAGGACCAGTAGTGTGCCACAAATTCCAACAACCAGGACATTATGTAGGGGATTGTCCACTCCCACCGGCGACATGTATGTACTGTCGCGCAACAAACCATGACACAGAAGATTGCCCAACACTCTTGGGAAAGATATAGGAAAAAAGGAACCAGAACAACCAAAATGTACTGTGGATTTCTGTAGAAGCCAGGGATGATGGGAGAAACATCAATATAGTCACTTGAGGAGGGGCCAAGACAAGAACTGATGAAGCAAAACAAGATCCAACTCAACACCAATGGGTTAAGAAGAATAATGATCCATAGAAGTAGTTTGATGCAGGAAAAGAAAATGAAACATTTAAGGAGGCTAGAAAGGAGTTTCTCAAGCATAATGTTGTGTCTACATCAGTTGTGCAACAAACTCAGAACCCACCAATGTACGATATTCCATCCTCAATGGACCATACCAGTGAAGGAGAACCTTTAGAGCAAGTAAGTACCATAAATAATTTTCTGCAATCTTGTGTTAAGTTATTGAATGATCCATCCTCTGTTAAGGTTTTACAAAATCTGCTAGAAAGATGCAACACAGAGGTAGAAGGGAAGTTAGAGAAAAAAACAATCAATCATCTCCATATAAGAATAAGGACAAGCAGAGAACTCAGACAAAAGGCCAACATTGGAGATTTCAACATGGGAGATATTATATTGGATTTAGGCTCTGAAGTAAATGTCTTGCCTAAGAAGACTTGGCAGTGTATGGGAGAACCCACATTAGGCTATTCACTTGTCTAGTTGAAACTAGCAAATTAACAATGAGTGTTACCAATTGAAAGGCTTAAAGGTGTGACAGTAGATTTGGATGGAGTGTGCACTATGGTATATTTTGAAGTAATAGAGATAGTAGATGGCACAACACCTTACCCAACATTACTTGGCTTGGACTGGGTATTTGATAACCAAGCTATAATCAACCTGAAGACAAGAAAAATGAATTTTGAATCAGGCGAATATAGAGTCATTGCACCATTGGATCCTTCAGAAGGAGAAAGGTTTGTAGAGGCGACTTATTTGGATCTAGAAGAAATAAACCAGTTGTACAGAACCACCGCAAGAGAAAAATATTATGTCAACCCAACTGCAGATGGGGTACTCACTGGAGAAGCATTACATCATGTGATTCCAACTCAGATCCAAGTTTGGAGAATTTGAAACAATGATTACATGAATTTTCCACAAGGAGGTGTGCAAGAATTGACCGCGCAGTAAGATGGGTTGGTACAAAGATAAGATAACCTCCCAGTTTTCATGGGCTAACCGAATTAGAGGAATTCTTGAAAAAATATGAGGAGGAAGTATTAGAAAATAAGAGGCTCTTAGCCCTAGATATTGCACTCAAGGAAACACTTGCAAGATGGTGGGGTGCACACAAAGAAACAATTTGGGACTGGTATCAATGTAAATGACTAATGCACATTAGATTTGGCGCAAAATAGGGGAGAAATACAGTGCAGAAGTATGATGGGCAAGAAGCACTAGTTGAACACTTGGAAAAGTGCATAACACAATGGAGGATGATACCACCAGAGGAATGGCCTCATCACTTTATTCATACATTGGAAGGGATCCCAAGGAACTGGTACATAGACCAGGAGATGCATAGAGGCACTACAAAATGGACAAGATTACATCAGAATTTTGTAGTAACCTTCTCATTTGAGCATGAGAACCCCAACATTGATTGACCATTGTAGCTGATACGAGGAGTGATATTTTTTTATGAACCAAAGGTTGAAATCATGACATAATATCAACAACAGAATAGACTGACAGTCAAAGAGTTACTCTCATGTTATCATGTCGAAGAGGAAGCACCAGATGATCTGCGCAACATTCAGATTACATAGATGGAAGGAGAGAGAGAGGTGGAAGGTCCATCTCTGGAATCAGAGGCATTTGCT
>JASDQU010244800.1:15912-26995 GCA_032191745.1 Picea mariana | reverse complement strand
TTGAAGAATTACATTCACTGGAAGCACCAAATTCCTTTGTTTTCCAGCTGCAACTGGAAGGAGGCTCCAACCCCCTAGTTTCTTAGGCTACAACCTGAGGGAATATCCAACTCCCCAATTCTCTAGCTACAACTAGAAGGAGTCTACAACCCCCTAAGTTCTCTGGATACAACTGGAAGGTGGATACAACCATTTATCCTTGCCTCGTCCAACTTCCCGTAGAGGTAGAATGATGAAACCACTATCACAGTATCACTGTGAGATATACCACTATACAATTGTATCAACTTATACCACTGAACTGCATCCAACCTGTACAACTTCCCTGTAATCAATCTGTACCTGAACTGAACAAGTATCAACAAAATACAACAGTTATGCAACCTGTAGTGTTGCAACACACATATGTACGCGCCCTATCCATTATGCATCCCGCGTATATATGCAAACAAACTATTATGCAACTTGCGTATTCCTTCTGAAAACTAGGGTTTTCTTTCTCTTGGAAAATTCTGACCCTTGTAAAATTTTCACATAGATCTGTAACCTGTCATTGTATCCAGACTGTAATTGTACCCTATACATGCATCCTCATACATAACCTTTACCCAAAGCATATATATATATCTCTATTCATGTGCCATATAGTTGTGTGTAATCATGAACAATTATAATAACCCTCACATGATCTAGTCATCATACCATTTCTGATATTCAACCTCTCAATACATCAACCACTTCACAATTACAATATCTCAACCATGTACCACAAAAACCCTTAGCCATATGCCAAGAAATACAAGATGTGCCTCAAAAAGAAGTATCAATGATAAACATACCAACATTATATTTATGTAGATCTGACTTATGCGGAAGATCCCATGCAACCACTAGTCTCTCTAGGGAGAATTCTCAAATCTCCATAACCATTTCTCATGCATACATAAAAATTCAACTATTCATATAAATAAGACATACCTTTTGAACCAATGGATAAATCTGATGTATCTGAGCATTGTAGACCTTCTTGGGAGCTTGATATCAGAATCTAGAATGTTTGTATCTTCATCTCTTCAACTTTCCATGGGTTTACCAACATGTACGCACCCTAATACACTGCCATCCTACATACTTACACACCCTAATACACTGTCAACCTACATACTGTATGCACCCTAATACACTGTCATCTTGCATACGCCTCAAAAACTATGGTTTTTTAGTATTCGTTGTAATTCCGAAAATTTCGCCGCCAACCCTTCATACTACCTCAGACTTTCACAACTTCAGATGTATCAATGAGTACTTGCAATAAGCCTTACACAACAAAATATATTCAATGTGTTCAAGTGTGTTTAAATGAGAGAGTCTTGCCTCTTATTTATAATTTCATGTAGCATCCCACTTTTCTTATTTTAGGGAGTTCTCCATTAAGTTAATTATTTAAATAATTTCTTTTGCAAACACTTTGATGTTTTGGGGCTTCTAGATGACTCATGAGGGTCCTCCAACTTCACATGGTCATAACTCTCTAACCGTGCGGAGTTATGCGACATTCCACATACCACCAGAAATGGCATGACAAGCACTATCCATATAGGATAGTTTCACTAACAAATTCAATGAACTTCATCTTATTATTCCACAATTAAGAATGGGTTCTCGAATCATACTTCTAGGATAACTCAATCCACAAAGCGTCTTCCTGTGAGGGCTTTCACCATAAGGGGACCACTTTGGAGTTCATCCATTTTTACTTCTTATCAACCATGAAAAGAAAATAATGAGTCATATTTACATCAAACAAACTTGGGTCCATTACCCAAACCTTTGTTCTACCATAATTTTCTACCATACTTTCTTCAATGGTTGACATCAATGACAAACAAACTTAATCAATAGGTGCCACATAAGTTTCAAGTGGGTGACAAATTTTGGTTGCACTTGTAGAAATAATGCCTTATAGGTCCCCATCGGAAGTTTCACCCACTCTATTATGGACCTTAAACCATCACCAAGGTTGTGGGCGACAATTATTTTGAGATCAACATTCCCTCTTTCCTTGACCTACACCTAGTGTTCAACGTGGCTCTCCTTCGGCCATATTTCTCACCATTATTGGACACCTCAGAGATAGAAGAAAAATTGACACCAACAGATCTCAACCCTAAATACATGCAACACGAATCCAATGATCATATTGTGGACACACAGGTCAAGGGAACTCGACAACAGAGGATCCATATTTATCGAGTTGTCAAAGTAGGACAACTCCTTCACCAAGGCAAGTGGCTCACCTAGGGTCAAATTCAACAGCAATTTCCTCATCTGATGTGGGAACTCAACACAAATGACACAATTTATTCCTAAGGGGGGAGTATTTATCTAGATGGATTTCGATGGCCTCCCACCTATTCCAATTGGTTCATTTTGGCAGTTTTCCAATTTGACAGTTTTTTCCTAGTTTTCGGGTCCCCGACTTCCGAGGCCATTTTGAGGCCTCAAACAATGTTTTTAGGGCTCACCACAGTTATACTATTGAAAAATGTAGAGTATGATGGAAACATGTGTATTCCTTGGATAGGCCTTTCTAACGAGCTATCATGTGCCTAAAACGAAGATCGTATGCAAAAGTTAAGACCCCGAGAAGTTGATGTACTATCTTACCCGAATGGGGCCCACATGAATTTTGGCGCTTCATATCCTAGGGTTAGGTTTCTGGATTTCTATAGTTTTGGAATTCATGTTTATTGTAAAAATGGCTTGGAGAGCCTCATTGTAATCACCTTCTTGCGAATGAGTGCAACCGTCACATCTCTTCTCAGAGATAAGCCGCCACCATTCTAGCAAGTTTGTTTTCCGCTGCATTTTACAGTTTCAACATATTTCCGTATTGAATAGAAGCCAATTTTACTATATCTCTGTTATTTTGTATTATGAATAATATTAATTTGTATTCATTTCGTTCTTCTCATAAAATCTAGATCATCCTCCTAGAGGGTTCTTACCCTTAATCATGATTGTATTACTGAATATGTAATGCGTGCAACACAAGATTTTGCAGCAGAATAAATAAAAGAGAAGAGAAGCCAGATATATGTGGACATAGCCCTGAGAGGGGGTGAACCACAATAAACCTTGTGTTCTGTGTGATTGTTAATGAATGTTTACTTTATGTTTATCAATATCTTATGAATGAATGGTTAACTAGCTATATTAGCATGCATGCATAGGGTTAAAGATGAATAAATCATAGAAGTAATTGAATAATTAACAAGGATAGTGCATAAAGAATGAAGAACATAATCCCAAATCCCCACTCATTCCTAGGCTGCAAACACATGAGGATTGCAGTCACCAATAAAACCTATCTCAAGTGATACTGCGTAGTGCACTCTGTGCACAAAGTTTCCTTATGGTGTACTAGGAGAGCCGATAGTTTTTGAGGGTTTTGTTGGAAACCTGTTGAGATTTGAACCTGGGTCAGCCCAAGAAGAAATAAGAGAGAAATCACCAACAAATGGTTTCATTGTCCGGTGGAACTCCACATTAATGAGGGGACGAGATCCATGGAAGAAACACACGAAGGATGAAAGTATAGAGAGGAATGTTCAAGCCATGGAATCCAATGAAGGCAAAGATCAAAATATGGTTGAAAACAAAAGAACTTGAGTTTGCACAGAAGGACAACATAAACCATAAGTTAACACCACACAAATATCTCGAAAAATATGTTTTTAGCGACTTGCATGAGGTATTTTTATGTGATTTCCCACATTTGTTGTAGGAGTGGTTATTGAGGTTAAAGGAAAACCACCCTACAAATCGAATTAGACAACTAGAGTGGAATTCTGTGGAGATCATGTAGTTACAACAAGTTAATAACAAATTTATGTGCGCAATAGATTTATGGTTATATAGTGTTGTTGTAGGGTTATCACCAAATTTGCAGTAGATACTGCGAAGTATTACACCGTAATAGAGAAATATTTTCTAAAAGTACCCAGAGGTAGGTACCTTAGATCGCTGTATACTTCAATCAAGATTTTATTGTATGACAATGGTGTGATTACCATGGAATCAGACAACTAAACTTCCCTATGTGTATGGGGGAAGGAGGAAAGCACTGGCATGAGGTTGATTTGTGGAAGAGGAAATGGATAAGGGAAAGAAGAAGGAGGCCATGGACCCAATCATGATGGAAGAATACTAGATAAATAAGATAATGGAAAAAGATGGAAAGATGCACAATGGAATACCTTACCAATATAAAATGAATAACAAGAAGAGAGCCATAGCCAACAGAGGGGTTTGGAAAGCGATGAAGAAGAGGTAGATGATCTTCGGGATGTGGATCATATTGAGGAAATCCTACGCACAATGTATGAAAGGAAAATAGGAGGGCCAGTGTCAGGAACAAAAGGCAAAACCCCAATCAAGATCATCATCAGTGTGGAACTTACAACCCCATGTGCGACTGATACACCAGAAATAACACCAACGTTTAGACAACCAAATTTTAGTGGAGGAAAAGAAACAAGACAAGGATCCAATAAAGGAGAATCAATTGGGGAGCCAGTTCAGGAAGTAACAATCAATTATATACACCATGCAAAGGAATTAGTTCAACACAGTTCAAAATGGAAGGACATGATCCCATCATCAGATTACCATAATTTTGGGGAGAGGCATCAGAGGACCCTGAAAAGAACTTATTCATATGTGAGAAGATTTGGGAAGAAAAGAAGATCATAAATGAAGATACAAATCTCACACAGTTAGCCACCACACTAAGAGACCGCACATTAGACTAGTACATGAGCCTAGATGTAAACAGTCCACAGGGAGTACCAAAGACTATTGCAGACGTGAAAAAACTACTAGTAACTGAATTTTAGAATCCCATGTCAGAAGACTAGTACATGAATGGAATGATTGAAATCAGAAAAAAACCAGGTGAATTTGTTTGGGAGATTGATGAGAGGTTCAAACGTCTGAAAGGTAAGTTGAAATATGCAATTACTAACATGGGTCATAGGCACTTATTTGTGAACTCATTGTTACCACACTTTAAATACCCGTTAAGACAACAAAAGTTCCAAACTCAGGCAGAGGCTCTGCAGGAAGCCTTACAACTGGAAGATAACCAGTATCAAAAGACAGATCCAACAAAAGAGGAGCTAAAGGAGGATATGAAGATTATAACATTTCAACTTAACCAGAATAAGGGAAAAGAGAAAAGAGAAGTTGTTTGGTGTACCCTATGCAGGACAAAAGGACACCATAAGAATGAATATGGAAACACAGCATATGGAAACATGTGTACCAGACCCCTTTCCAATAGGAGGACCATGGTGTGATATTTGTAAAATGCATGGGAATGATCTTTATCTTTGTCCAATGATGCAGAAATATAAAACGGTACCCAAAAGTTCATATTGAAATTTTTTCAAAACATTGGGTCATGATGATAAGGATTGTGGGACGATGTAGCTGATGAGAGAAAGAACTTCAGATACTTATAGGGTGCAAGAAGAAATGATGATAGTGAAATATGAACCTCATTTTAACTAGGTATCACCACCATACAACAATGCACAACAACATTACAACAATGTGCAACTGCAGTACAATAATGCGCAACCACAGTATAACCCTGCGCAGTATAACCAGGCACCCCATTACAAAGCACCACAAGGAGATCGAGGTGGATACAGAGGAGGAATACGAGGCAAAGGAGGATTTGTACGAGGTAGAGGACTAGTAGTGTTCCACAACTTCCAACAACCAGGACATTATGCAAGGGATTGCCCACTTCCACCAATGACATGTATGTATTGTCATGCAACAGACCATGACACATAATACTGTCTAAAATTCTTAGGAAAGATCCAAGAAAAAGGGAACTAGAACAACCAGAATGTCCATTGGATTTCTGCAGAAGCCAGGGATGATGAGAGAAACATCAATATAGTCACTTGAGGAGGAACCAATACATGAACTGATGCAACAAAACAAGATCCAACGCAACACCAATAGGTTAAGAATAATATTGAGCCACAAAATCATTTTGATGCACGAAAAGAAAAAGAAACATTTAAGGAGGCCAGACAAGAGTTTCTCAAGCAAAATTTTCCATCTACATCATCCATGCATCAAACTTAGAACTCACAAATGTGCTAGATTCCCTCCTTAATGAACCATATCAGTAAAGGACAACTTTTAGAGCAATTAAGTTCTGTAAAGACTTTTTTGAAATATTTTGTTAATCTATTGAATGATCCATCATCTGTTAAGGTATTACAAAATCTGCTAGAAATATGCAACACAAAAGTAAAAGGTAAGTTAGAAAATAAAACATTAAATCATCTCCATACAAGAAGAAGGACAAGCAAATAATTCAGACTAAATGCTAACATTGCGGATTTCAACATGGGAGATATTATACTTGACTTAGGCTCTGAAGTAAATGACTTACCTAAGAAGACATGGCAGTGTATGGGAGAACCCACAGTAGGCTATTCACCTGTTCAATTGAAACTAGAAAACCAACACAAAGTTTTACAAATTGGAAGGCTTAAAGGTGTGACAGTAGATTTGGATGGAGTGCGCACTATGGAACATTTTGAAGTAATAGAGATAGTAGATGCTATAACACCTTACCCAACATTTCTTGGACTGGATTGGGCATTTGATAATGAGGATATAATCAACCTGAAGACAAGAAAATTGACTTACTCTCATGCTATCATGTCGAAGAGGAAGCACTGAATGAAGATGACTCATGCAACATTAAAATTACATAAATTGAAGTAGAGAGAGCGGTGGAAGGTCCATCTTTGGAGTCAGAAGTATTTATTACACCAATCAAATTTAAGAAAGTCAAAATTGGGACAAATGAAAATACTAAAATGACAAGTATTGGAGACTATAGGGATGAGAAAACATTAGAAATAATAACAGAGTTACTGCGCAAATACAGTGACCTGTTTCCAACAACCTTTACACAGATGAAAGGCATAGCAGGGGAGCTAGGTGAGATGAATATACCCCTCAAACCTGAGGCTAGAATTGTAAGGAAAAGACCCTACAGACTGAATCCATTGTACAAGAATAAAGTGAAAGCAGAAATTGACCGAATGTTGGAAGATGGTATCATAGAAATAGTAGAGGAATTTGAATGGATCAATCTTATGGTAGTCCAAGAAAATAAGCAAGGGGGGATAATGATTTTTGTAGATCTGAAGAAACTCGATGATGCTTTCTTACATGATCCTGTCCCTACCCCTTTTACAGATGAAGTCTTAGAGAATGTGGGAGGCCAAGAAGAATATTAATTTATAGATGGATTCTCAGGTTATCATCAGATCAAAATAGCTCCATAGGACATTTATAAAACTAATTTTTCTACAAAATGGGGATCCCACCAATATACAGTCATTCCCTTTGGACTGAAGAATGCACCAACCATTTTTTCAAGAGTACTCATAGCTGCTTTTAAGGAATTCATACATCATTTTCTAGAAGTATATCTGGATGAATTGACTATGTATAGTCTGTTAAAGGACCATATAGAAGTGTTAAGACTAACGTTGGAAAGATGTAGGCAATGTAAGATATCATTAAACATCTAGAAATGAATTTTCAGTACACCGTTTGGGACATTCTTGGGACATATAGTGTGTAAAAAAGGTTTACTAGTGGACCCTACTAAGATTGTAGTCATTGTGAATTTACCACCACCAAAATCAGTTCAACAGTTAAGAGAAACACTGGGACATACAAGATACTACATGAAGTTTATAAAGAGGTATGTGCATATTACTACACCAATGGAAATATTGTTAAAAAAGGACACCAGGTTTTAGTGGAATAAGAACTTTTAGCAAGGATTGGACACTCTAAAGAAAAATATGGTGACAACACCTATATTAGTATTTCCAGATTGGGAAAATAAATTTCATGTGCATGTAGATGCATTAGCTATAGCACTTGGAGCAGTTCAGGCACAACCAGGAGTAGGAGACTTATACCATACTATAGCCTTTGCAAGAAGAAAGTTGTCAGAATATGAGTATAATTAAATCAACACCGAAAGAGAAGGCCTAGATATGGTATATGCACTTCAGAAATTTAGGAACTATTTACTGGGAAAACACTTTAAAATGTTCACAGACCATTCTTCCCTCAAATATCTAGTCAACAAGCCAGTGTTGGGGGGGAGGATCTGTAGATGGCTATTATTATTCCAAGAATTCAATTTCAAAGTGATAGTCAAACCGGGGAAGATGAATGTAGGATCTGATCACCTGTCAAGGGTAACCAATGGAGAAGAACCTACTAATTTGGAAGACAACTTCCCTATTGCATAGTTATTTTCATTACAGATAGCTAATGAATACTTCATTGATATTATTGAATACTTAAGTACAGGGGTTGCACCACAATAATTTAGCACCGTGAAGAATAAAAAACTGGTAGTCAGAGATGCAGACTATCAACTCATTGCAGGTCATTTATACAATATGGACACATATAGTATTTTGAGAAGGTGTGTATTGGAACATGAATAACCCATAATTTTGGTAGAATCTCATGAAGGTATAGATGGAGGACACTATACAGGAAAAGACACCGCGCATAAGGTATTACGCACAGGATTATGGTGGCTAATAATCCATAAAGATTTCGAGGCATACTGCTAGAACTACAATGTCTTTCAGAGGGTTGGAAAACCCAACATAAGGGATGAGATACCCCTAAGGCCACAAGTAACTATGCAGGGATTTGAAAAATGGGAAATAGACTTTGTTGGACCTATTAATCCACCAAAAAAATGGTCAGGAGCTAGTTATATCATTACTGCAAATGAATACTTAAAAATATGGGTAGAAGCTACACCAGTCAAATATTGTAGCGTAGAGACAACAACAAACCTCTTGTTTGATCAAGTAGTTACCAGATTTGGATGTTGACAAGTGACCAAGACACTCATTTTATTAATAATACCATTAAGGATATAACTGAGGAGTTCAAAGTTTATCACCAGAAGATTACACCATATCATCCTCAGGCAAATGGAATAGTAGAAGCTTTCAATAAGATTTTGTAAAATGCATTGACTAAGATTTGCAATGTTAACAGGGATGATTAGGATTTGAAAATACCAGCAATACTGTGGGCATACAAGACCACATGCAAGAAGTTGATAGGACAAACACCATTCAGACTGGTGTATGGGTAGGAAGTAGTGGTGCCATTAGAATTTATGGTACCCAGTCTATGTGTAGCAACAATTACCAACGTGACAGAAAGAGGCGTAGTACAGAAGAGGCTAAGAAAACTAATGGAAATGGAAGAGGACATGATTCTGGTAGGATTTCAATAGGAAGTATAGAAAAAAAGGGACAAATCCTGACATGATAGACGTATTAAAAAAAAAAGATTTAAGGAGGGAGATTTAGTTCTTCTCTATGACATCAAATTTTTGTAACACTCCGGTAAGTTTAGAATGCATTGGATAGGGCTCTATGAAGTAAATACTGTCACATATGGGGGATATGTGTTGGTTGTAGAGCCTGATTATCTTCCTAATTCAGAGGTCCTTGCTTCCAGCCGTGTTGATACCCCATGAAGTATTTACACCCCAGAAGTATGTACACTCTTCCACGCAGGGGAGTGCAGAGGGGGGGTACCCCCTCTGCGGGGTCCAGGGGAGATATCCCCCCGGCTGGGGGGTCTAGGGGCAAGCAGGCCCCCAGCGGGGGTTTGGGGGCGAAGCCCCTGAAGAAAAAATTGCCTTGTAAAATTATATTGTAATTTCATTGTAAATTTGGACCGTTCATTATAAGGTCGCAGATCTAGTGGTAGAGATTATGTTAGGGTTTTTTTCCCTAGAAGGAAACCATCTTTTATGAGGGAAATGTATCGCGGCTATGGTGGATGGTGAATATTGTATTATGAGAGAGGAGACTGTGAGAGAAAGAAGAGGAAGTTACAATGGGTTTTGTTGTAGGTTGTATCCCTTCATTTGCTGGATAATAATAAAGGAAGGACCTGGCAATTTCTCTGGTGGACGTAGCCCACACTGGGTGAACCACGTAAATCTGTGTCTCTCTTGTATTGTGTGTCTTCTGTGTTTTGTTTCTGCATTTGTTTTATTTTATTGCTCCGCGGTCCTGTTTTTCTAACAACTGGTATCAGAGCGTAAGGTAACTCGCAGAAAAAGAGGGTTCCTGGTTCGAGTGGGAGCAATGTCGGAAGATGGAAAGTTTAGGGTCAAGAAATTTAACGGCCAAAACTACCAATTATGGAAGATGCATATGGAAGACTATTTATATCATAAGGATCTATTCCTACCATTGAGTGGAGTAGTAAAGAAGCCGATGGCCATGAAGGACGAAGAATGGGAGATTCTTGACAGAAAGGCTCTAGGAACGATACGGCCGAGCCTGGCAGCGTCGGTGGCTTTCAATATTTCGAAAGAAAATACAACGAAGGGTTTGATGGACGCGTTGGCCAAATTGTATGAAAAACCCTCGGTGCCGAATAAGGTATTTCTAATGAAGAGATTATTTAATATGAAGATGTCAGAAGCTGGGTCTGTTGTAGATCATTTAAATCAATTTAATACGGTTACTAATCAACTAAGTTCTATAAAAGTGGACTTTGATGATGAGGTTAGGGTTCTTCTAATCTTATGCTCATTGCAAGAAAGTTGGAATGGCTTGGTCATGGCTGTAAGTAACTCTGTCTCTGGTTCAAGTACTTTAAAATTTGATGATGTTGTTGGTGTTATCCTTAGTGAGGAAATGCGACAGAAAATCACAGGTGAGACATCAGGAAATGCGTTGAACATGGAGAACAGGGGAAGATAAAAGGATAGAGGAAAGGGCTCAGGAAACCATGGAAATTCTAGGAAGGGCAGATCCAAATCCAGACTTGGAAAGATAGAGTGCTGGAATTGTGGGAAGAAAGGACATCTGAAGAAAGACTGCAGAGCTCCAAAGAAACAAAGAGATGGACATCAAGAGAGAAATCAGGAAGCAAATGTAACAGGTGATGTGTTACAAGATGCTTTGAT
>JASDQU010244799.1:52783-78592 GCA_032191745.1 Picea mariana | reverse complement strand
ACCAAAGTTGGAGTTTCTCCATTATTGATTCAACTTCCTTGTGTCCTCATCATGAATTTCATGGGATGCATTTTCACTTTCAGGTGTCTTCTCTGTTATGGAATTTTTCAATACTTCCTTGATCTCTCCTTTTAAACCATCCATATTAGTATCCAACTTAGCTTCCATTGAATCCATCTTAGTATCCATCTTAGCTTCCATTGAATCCATCTTAGTATCCAACTTAGCTTCCATTGAATCCATCTTATTTTGTAGTTCATTTATGTCCCTATGCATTTCTTCACCTTCATCAAGAGTCCAAGTAGGATTTAATGGAGGCTTAGTTGGTGTAGAAGTTCCCTTTTTTGGTGGCATGTTGGCCAAGTATCACTTTTGAACCTTGATTTTGAGGTGGTTCTGCTAGACAATATTTCTTCTGTTGTATCTCCCAAGTTTTAGACCTTCTGGGTATGAAACTTTCTTTTATGTAGTTCTCTGATATTTGTTCTCTGCAATGCCATAGGTATGATCAAAATTGGATGTACCAAGTGGAATTTATGGTAACTTCCCCACAACTTGCTGATTTTTTTCCTTTCCACAAGATCTCACTTGTATAGCGCGCCCCACACAAAATAATTGATATAAAATTCTAAAACTCACACCAGAAATACTACAGACTGTCTGCGATCCAATGAAATCAGTCTCACTCAATTTGGATACTCTAGGAACAAGTTATGATTTTTTTACCTGGAACACCTTCTTGAGACTAGTCCATAGGACTAGTTAGATACCCTATCTTACACAAGGTGTATCTAAAAATTTAAGATGACCCAGATGCTGAAATTTTTACCACAAATACCTTACTAATTTTTGTAAATAGCCTCCAAATTTTAGGGTCTAAAACGTTACATAAATTTTTTTATAGTGAAATTTCTGCAATGACTCACTTCAGAATGATTCTAGAACCCTATCTTGTACAGGTGGTATCTCCGAAAGTATAAAGCCTCAGGAGCTGAATTTTGAACCCAACGTACCTTGATCTATCTACTAAATATCCTCCATGTCGTTTCTTTTGAAACATTGTAGAAAAAAAAGTTATAGTGAAAATTCCAAGGTGTCTCATTTGTAGCAGCGAAACCCCAAGACTTTGAGCTCTGATACCATATGTTAAGAACCAAATACCAATATAGCATAGAAAAAACTCAAAAAAAGTACTCAATGCCTTGAAAAAGAAATAATTTTAGATAATAAGCCTCTTCAAGGGGGCAACCTCCTTTTACCCCACTTAAATGTTCAAGTACAAGATGATTCAGAATGAAAATGTCTCCTTGGTATATATAGGAGACTAGGAGGTATATTTACAACTAATGGCCTAAAGCCTACATAAATAAAATAACATTACTAATATAATATGCCTCAATTAAGGGGTAATGAGCCAATATTAGGGCTTAACAGTTCTTGCTTTCACCTCAATCTAACTACTGAAAAATGTTCACCTCTTCTGTGTACTCCTCATATTTTTTGAGCTTGATTAATCTCTCAGATTTGTTCACAAGGCCGATCTTACGACTGCTGAATTTTGCTGTTTCGGAAAAAAATTTCTCGTTAAGAAATAATTTCGCGAATCTTTCATGAATTCTTTAAATTCTCACGGATATTATATTTTATTTTTGTCCCTCTGCTGCTTTTATTTCTCGTGCTTTCTGTCTCCAACGATCTTTTGAGCGTACTACAGACTGCAAATTGTTCTCCAATATCTGTGAAGAATCTTGTGTCCCGTGCTATCTCATGCGAGACAATGTAAGCTATGCATTCTTCTTCTCTCTTGCGGTTTCAAAAAGAACTCAATTGTGCTCTTATTCTTATGATCGGGCTGCTCTCCAGACACTGTGAAGTGACTTATGTCCTGAGCTCTAATACCATGAAAAAATGAGAAAAAAGGAAAATTGAAGAGCGCATAGTGCTGAGTGTCTTTATTAAGGGAAAATACTTGAGCTAAATAAGCTCGAGAAAGTCAAGAAGATCAAGTACCGAAACAAGAAATCCTAACTAACTTGTACATCTGGCCAGAACAATTGGCAGTGTACAGTAACATACTATTGAGATTACAGTTATAACTAACATATGTTACCCTTTTCAAGGAATTAAGTGATGTTTTTTCTTGGACTTGTGAAGAAATTCCTACCATCAACCCCATGATTGTTGAACATGATATTAGGAATTATGAGAATTCTAATCCAATTTGGAAAAAGTTATGACCAGTCAATCCTAAGAAAACCACTACGACCAAGGAAGAGGTAGAGAATATGCTCAAAGCTAGCCTCATTTACTTAGTTCTCTTAACCGAGTGGGTATCCAACCTAGTGCATGTGGATAATAAACAGGGAACCATTCATTTTTGCATGGATTTTTAGGATCTGAACAAGGATTTCCCAAAGGATAACAATCAGAATCCCTTCATCAATCACACCATTCATGCGTACACTCGGAGTGAGATATTTTCATTCATGGATGGTTTTTCTGGTTATAATAATATCCAAATATGGCTTGAGGACCAACATAAAAATGCATTTATCTATCCTAGTGGGACCTTTCCTTACTGTAAAATTCCTTTCATCCTTAAAAATGTTGGGTCTACCTTCTAGTGGGTTGTTTGGTATTCTTTTCATGACATCCAACACATCGTCGAGGCATACCTCAATGATTTGGCTTCATGATTTTGCAAGAGGGAAGATCATCTTGAGCATCTTTGTGCAATGTTTGATAGATTTCATTACTAAGTGATTTGTTTGAATCCTCAAAATTGTTTATTTTATATTATGTCTCGGTGATTTTTGGGATTCACTATGTCTAATAAGGGGGTCATGTTTGATCCACCCAAGGTTGAGGAAATCATTCAGTATGCTCCCTCACATACTTTGTGCCAATTACAAATCCTTTAGGGAAAGGTTATCTTATTGTGATGGTTTATTACAATTTATTTCAAGGTTACTAAAGGTTTCATTCACCTACAAAAGAAATGGGTCCCATTCATTTGGGATGATTTTTCTCAAAAATATTTCAATTCCTTGAAAAAGGAACTTATGTCATCCCCCCTTGCTTAGTAATCTATACTATAGCAAGGAATTCATGTTATACCTTGAAATATATGAATCAACCACTGGGATGGTTTTCATTCAGGAATATGATGTGCACAAGGAGCATGTTGTGTACTACATTAACAAGAGTCTCATCGGCCCCGAGTTGAGGGATTTTCATCTTCAGAAGATGGCTCTGGAAGTAGTCCACGATGTCCAACAATTATGATAATAGATGTGAATCCTTTCAACTTTTTCTTGAACAAATGAGTCATTTGAGGAAAGTACAACAAATGGATTTTGATTCTACAAGAGTTTGATCTCAAATTCACATCGATCAAGTCAAAAAAGTATTTAGTTTTCATCGAACTAATTTTAAAATTTCCTAGGACTAGTGAGGATAAAATTGAAGTTGACTCATTCCATTGTGCACATTTATTCCTTATCTCTTTAGATGACCCTTTGTATGGGGACATACTCATATATAACTAGACCCAAAGGTTCCCTCCTGACTTTTCGCATGAAGAGTAGTGTCATATTTTCCATCATGGAAAAATATAACTTATAATCAGTGACACTTTATATCATCTAAGGGTGGACCAACTTTTGTGTTACTGTGTAACTCACAAGGAAGCATAAATGGTTCTCAATGATTCTTTCAGTGGAGCCTATGGAAGTCACCTATTCATATTTCCAACAACCCAAAAGATATTTTACACCAGATATTTTTGGTTCTCTATCTTTAAAGATTGCATTGAAGTTGTTAAAAAATGTTATTTGTGCCAAGTTTTTAGGAGGAAGATGCACACACACCTTGCTCCCCTTTTTCCTATCATCATAATTGACCCTTTAACTAAGTGGGGGGATGATTTCATGACCTATCACCCAAAATTCATCTAGGGGGAACAATTACATCATTATGGTATTTGACTACTTTACCAAGAGGGTCAAGGCCATATCAATGTTCTGAAATGAAGATGAGATGGTGGCACTTTTAGGTTTCAATGAGGTGATAGTTTGGTTTGGTGTTCCTAGGGATATTTTCATTGATCATGGAAGTCACTTTCAAATAAAATTATTACCGAATTAGCAACTAAGTTGGGTTTCCATCAATGACATTGATCTCCCAATTATCCATAGGAAACTGGTCAGGTTGAGTCAATTAATAAGTCCTTCAATACCATATTCTAGTGAAATATTAATGCGAGTAAGTCCAACTAACATGAAATTATTTTTTCATCACTCTGGGCCTATTGAACTTCTATGAACAATGCTACTAGGTTCACTCCTTTCCAACTCGTTCATTAGGTGGAAGTGGTTCTCCTAATTGAATGTGAAATCACTTTAGTAAAAATAGAAATTGGGCTCCTACTTGACACTTCAACCTTGGAAAATGTCATTGTCACATTGAGAACCTTAACGAGAGATGTAGAGATGTGGATACATAGATGAGACACACAAAAAGTGACTTAAGAATCGGTACGATAAATTTTTTATCCCTCAAGTCTTCTTTGAAGGAGACTTGGTTTTGGTCTATGACTATGCAAATATTCCTTGGGGGCAGCAGGATTTAACCTCATGTGGCATGGTCCTTTCATCATGAGGCATGTAATTCATAATGGAAATTATGAGCTTGAGGATTACGAGATAAAATTGATTGACGTGTTGATATTATGGTAGTTTTAGGAGGCCTATGACTAGAATAGAATATTTTGGAATCTAGAAAAACCATAGAAGACAAGTCGGCTCATCAAAATAATTAATATTAAATAATTAGCCTTCAAAAGGAAAATTCGGCCCAGATAGGTGAAAAGAACCACTATAAATAGAGGGTTCTTGAGTTCATTTCTACACACACTTCACTCACTCTCTCAGTCAAGTCTAGCACAAGTTTGGAGCTGTAGTTGCAAGTTTGGAAGGTGTATCTTTTGGGCGATTCTTTGTCTCTCTTTCTATCACTATCTAGCCTAAGATATGTGCCCTACCTCCTAGTATCTATTGGTGGTATTCTTGGTAATGTCTTGGATTATATTGGTGGTATTCTTGGTGACGTCTTGGAAGAAGTGAAACTACAATTGTTGTAGTTGGGTATTGTTCTTGTTCTATGGTTTTGGGAGTTTCTGTCTGGTGCGCTATCTTTGGAGAAAGATGTGTTATCTTAGTTATCTATTGGTTCTATTGCTACTTCGAGAATCATTCTATCTGAAAAAGGTAATGGTTCTTGGGGGTGGCTATGTGCCTATGGTTGGGCGAAAATATTGTGATATTATCTATGGTAAAATGAGCAAATCGAATATTTTAATAGGTCATGGACCCACACTACCTTTAGAATCTAACCATTGGAAGGTAGAGCATGAGTTCTTTGTCAAACTCGTTGTAGCACCAGTTGCAACTGCAACTAGGGTTTCTGATTTTGCAGCTGCAACAAACCCTAATCCAACTCTTTGGGAACCTTAAGTGAAGTGTTGAACCTAATTCCTAGATATTCTAGTGTGCCCTATCCTAGCACACCCTTTGGTGTCCTCAATCAGAAAAAAACTTCAAGTTTGAGTTTTTGGTCGAAGTTAAAGTCAAAGGTTGACTTTTGGTCAAAGTTGATTTTGTGGTCAAAGTTGAAATTTCAGAGTTTCTAGATTGTTCTAATCATTGAACCTTGTTGTTTCAGTTTCTAACCTCTTCTTTTCTTGATGGTGTCTAGTATCAGATTAGAAGACAAGTTGAACAATGCAACAAATTTCAAAGGTATGCACTTGTATATTATGCTTTTCATGTTATATCATCCAACAAAACATGAGTGTCTTTTGCAGGGAATATACAAGAGATATTTTCCAAGAAATGATCTTGGATTCAATATATTCAAAGGAACAAGTAGTTGAGGAACCGAGTTCTAGGTTTCATTGATCAAATTGTTAAGTTTCAATTTTCACATATCAATTTTAGTAGTTACTATAGTACAAGTAAACACTATAGTTGTGAAAAAAAACTTTCAAAGGTTATATTAATGTTAGGTATACTTGGTTTCATATAAATACTATTGATATAGATGCATATTGCACTTGTTTGCAACATTATCTAACTTCTCATCTAGGAGATATCTCTTGTTTTTCTCTTAGTCAGGTCACCTAGGTAACTCTATGATGACTACCATCCTTGTTACCATATATATTTACTTATGAAAATGCTATTGGAAATATTTTTTCTATTGTTTTTCTTGTTCCGAGAAGGTCACATGAAATAGATATGAGAAGGAGCTAGAGTGACAGTTGAAAAATATGGAGCAAATGACTCCATCAAGTGGTGAGGTAGGTGATATCACCAAATACCGATTCTAAAGGAAGCATGCAAAGAAAAAGAAGTTTTGGACATCATTCACTTAGATGTGTGTGGACCAATTTCAACCTCCTCACTAAGTGGGAGAGTACAACTCAGATGATTTCAATAAATTTTACAAAGAGGTTGATATTAGAAGGGAGCTCACTACTCCCTACAATCCTCAGCAGAATGGTGTACTCGAAAGAAAGAACTGATCCATTGAATAATCTATCAAGGCAATGATGAATGACCAAAATCTATGGAGAGAATCAACTATGAAAACTGTATATGTTCAAAATAGAAGTCCTCAACATATATTGAAGAACATGGCTCCATAAGAAGCTTTCTTTGGAAATAATCCAAGTGTTAAACACTTGAGGATATTTTGGTGTCAGTCAAGAACAAAGAATGAAAGGAAGCTATCATAATACCTAGACCTGAAGGAAAGTCAGTAGTCACTTCAAAATGGGTTTACAAGATAAATAATGCAGTAGATGGGAGTATTGATAAATACAAGGCAAGATTCATGGATAGAGGGTTCTCCCAACAAGAGGGATAAACCTATGTTGAGACATTTGCTCCAATTTTCAGATATACCTCTATTAGAGACATCATATCTCTTGAAACATCCATGGGTTGGAGTTTACATCAGATGAATGTAAATATCACTTTTCTGAATGGAGTAATTGAGTATACATAGAGAAAACTCAAGGTTTTGAGGTACACTCGAGAGAAACCCATGTATAAAGAAGGCCTTATATGGACTCAAGCAAGCTCCAAGAGCTTGGTATGAATGAATTGAAAATTACTTGATGAGACTTGGATTTTCCAAGAGCTATGCTGATCCATATCCTTATTACAATATTGTGAATGATGCAGCTTTGATTCAACTACTATATGTTGATGATTTGTTTCTGACAAGTGCATAACATCTTGTTAGTCAGTGTAAGAGGGAGTTAGTACCTAAATTCAATATGAAGAGTGGTGAAATCTTCCTAGGGTAAGGAAAGTATGTTGTAAATATCCTTCAAAAGTTTGGGATGATGGATTGCAAATCCATGGAAACTCCCATGGTGACAGATCTGAGGAAGTTGAGAGACTCTGATTCTTATCCAGTAGACTCGTCCATGTACCAACAATTGATTGGCTCATTTATTTATTTGGTTAATCCCCAGCTGAACATTTACTTTGATGTAAACACGTTGAGTCAATTCGAGGTGGAACATAGGCATGAGCATTGGATAGATGCAAAGAACCATTTGAGATATCTTCGTGGGGTGCTAAATTGTGGTTTGAGATATGACTCAAATAGTGATGCACAAGTGCATGGATTTATTGATTTAGATTGGGAAGAGAGTGCAGATTACATAAGGAGTACTTATGGTATATGCTTTAGTTTGGGATCTACTATGACATCATGGGATAGCAGGAAAAAAAATTCTATTGCACTCAAAACTGCAAAAGAAGAGTATATTGCATATTGTGATTCTTATATAAAAGTAGTATGGCTCTATAAGCTGGTTTCTGGACTATTTTATTAGGTGCTAGATTTGGCTGTGATATATTGTGATAATAAAAACTGTGTGAAGCTTTTAGAGAACCCCATGTTCCATGAAAGGTCAAAGCACATTGAGATCAAGTACTATTTTACTTGTGATAAATTCCATAAGGGAAAAGCAGTTCTTTAGTACATCTCCACTGATGAGAAGACAACTAATATTTTGGCTAATCCTTTGTCCAAGATAAAGTTTCCATACTTGAGGGACAATACAGGATTCGTGGATATTGATCCCTTGGTTTAAAGGGAGGATATGAGTTCCTCGATTGGGAGGGAGTGCTAATATATGGCATCATGTCTAGTCATTGTGTTGGTGGATAGACATTCTCCCTATGGAAAACGGTCCAAGTTGATAGAGTGATTCAACATCATTCCAGTACACCTTAGATATAATACATATGTCTTGAGATGTATCATGCTAGTACAACTTAGATATGATGCTTGGCATCATGCTAGTACACTTTAGATATGATAAATATGTCCTGAGACTCATCATGCTAGTACATATTAGAAATGATGCACTAGCATCATGCTAGTATAGCTTAGAGATTATGCGTATGTTTGAGTCACATCATGCTAGTACAACTTAGATATGATGTAATAGCATCATGCCATTATAACGTAGAGATGATGAAGATGACTCACATAATGCTAGTACAACTTAGAGATGGTGTATTGACACCATGCTAGTATGTCTTAGAGATGATGCACATCATGCTAGTACATCTTAGATATGATTCACTCACATCATGCTAGTACAACTTAGAGATGATGCAGATGGTACTCCACATCATGCTATTACAACTTATACATGATGCATTCACATTGTGCTAGTACAACTTAGAGATGATACAATGGATAGGATGGTCCTTGTACCCATTGTGAGGCATTTATAATCTATAGGGACAATCATTGTTCTAGGACGTATGTCTAGATTAGAAGAATGGTCCCTATATCACTGTGTTGAGTGAGTGACTTATGAAAGAAACTCTTTTGAGTGCGCTAAGTCTAGCACATGACTTATTCAACATCATTCTCGATTACTGAAATTGAGTATGGCCTCAAGAGATGATGCATATGATGCCAGGAGATTATTGTACTGCATGGTGATAGCTATTGTAGCTATTAGTTGATTGCAGTAGAGTGTGTGTGTCTTTGTACAATAGCTATGTACTACTATGGTGGATGTGTTCTAGTGGTAGTGACTATGTTTCACTAGATAGTAGTTGTGAGCTACTAGGAGTGGTTGTGTACCACTCGATAATAGTTGTGTACTACTATGGATTGACATTGTTGTGATCTATTATATGGAATTGTAGTAACTGTGTACTACTACTAGATTGTCATGGAGACTACTAGTAGTGTTGAAGGAGTTTACTAGGATGGTGTGCCAACCAATAGTGTTGGAGGTGATTTCCATCTATATGGATAGCGATGATGATGCTCATGACATGATCTGCGTGATCATGGGATAGCCTATGTGGCTATGATGATGCTACATGTAGAATGGTCTACAAGACTATGTGAATCTTATCCATACCATGTGAAATAAATGGATGTGTTTAATATCATTACATTTAATACCTCCCTAGCTAGGAAGGAGTGTTGATATTATGGTAGTTGTGGGAGGCATTAACCTCCATGTGTAACCTATGACTAGAATATAATATTCTAGAAGCTAGAGAAACCCTAAACAGATGTGTAAAAACTCTAGAAGAAAAAATGACTCAATAAAAAAAGTAATATTAAAGTATTAGCATCCAAAAGGATAAGTCCTCCCCGACAGGTGACAAGAACCATTATAAATAGAGGGCACTTGAGATCATTTTCACACACACACACTTCGCTCACTCTCTCAATCAAGTCTAGCACATATTTGGAGTTGCAGTTGCAAGTTTGGAAGGAGTATCTTCTAGGTGATTCTTGGTCTCACTCTCTAGTGCTATCTAGCCTAAGATATGCATCCTCCCTCCTAGTATCTATTGGTGGTATTCATGGTGATGTCTTGGAGTATATTAGTGGTATTATTAGTGACGTCTTGGAAGAAGTGAAAATGAGATTGCTGCAGTTGGGCATTGTTCTTGTTTTGTGGTTTTGGGACTTTTTGTCTGGTGCACTACCTTTGGAGAAATATTCCAATCTTAGTTATTTGTTGGTTCTAGTGTTGCTTATGGAATCATTCTATCTATAAAATGCTACGGTGTTCAAAGGTGGTTGCGTGCCTATGGTTGGGTGAGAATATTGTGATATTCTCTATGGTGAAATGAGCACATCAAATATTTTAACATGACGATCCCCATAATGGGATTTACCTCAAGAGGTACTATGGTAAGGAAATGATGTATGGGAATTCCATTTTTTAGTTGTATTTGTAGTGGCTTTAGCGTTATTTGTCTTTCAATTTTTATTTTTTATTGAATTGTTTCTTATCATGCTTTGTTCTTGGTTGGAATATGGTGTTAGATTCACCTATGTTTCTTGGATTTGTGGACGGTGCTAGCCAACACACCCAAAACCTTGGCTTTGTTTCTTTTGTGATCTATTCTTCCACAATCCATCTTGTGACCTTAGGAGGTTCTTTTCTCTGACTAATAACATTACTGAGTATAGTTCCATAGTTAAATTTATTTTGAAATTCATTTAATATGGAATTCAATATCTAGTAGTTCACCTATATTTGCAACTACTGGTGTCACAATTAAACAAAGAGTACAAGGTCTATGATCCTAAGCTTCTCCGAAGGTTTTTACCAGTGCAAGTTCTCAAATGATATTTTGATTTAATTCCTTACGTTCATATTATGAGAAGTCTTAATTATTTATCTAAAGCATTAGTTAACTATGTATTAGTTTGGAATCTGTCACATTAATAAAAAATCAAAGAATGCATGCACATATCATGGCAAGCAATCATGACATCATTATGAATATAGGTAAAGTTGAATAGTCTGTATATAGCCATAAGTGTCATCAAGTAAAGAATGTTTAATATGGTATATAAAATCAAGCTTCATATCACGTGGTAATATATATACATCTAGTACTATAATATAGATACATCTAGGCATTAGACCCTCGATCAACATGGGTTTCATTATAGCACATGATGACATTTTCCACCCATTGGAATAGTTGTACCTAGGCTCATGGTACTCCCACCACCCATATTTGGATGCACTATAGAACACCCTCTATCTATGCCAGTGAAATCGGGTAGTTCAACCACTCTAGTTTCCTCTACACTTTCTATAAAACCATTTTGGCATCTACCCTGGGTTGGTTCTCATATCTACCTTAGCGTCAATTCCTTCGGTAACCTTGTGGTTATATCAGTCCAATATATGTGTCATAAGAGTATTTTTATTCATATATCACATAAAAAATATTTGTTTACCTCTTTGTTTCTTTCATTGTCTAAAAATTGATAAAAGTTAAATCATTTTAAAATTTTAATAAATTTCACTTACCATTCTCACCCCAGGTGGAATCTAGGGGCGATGCTATATTTGTATCATGTTGGTTAGAATATGGATAGTTTTCTAGGGAAATGATATCTTAGGACCACCATTCAAAACATTCATGAATCCTCCTCAAACCGGATAGTCACGCACCCGCCCCCAAGTTTGTGCATTAGATCTTCCAATTGAACCATCCTGAGATCATGTATCCTAGGTGGGGTGAGTGAGATGCATATATGCATCATTGTAACTCACTCTAGAAATAAATTACACATTATTATTCCATATATGAAGTTATTTTGTCACCCCATTTTTCAATCTATCAAATGGGCCTTCATCTTTGCCAAAGTTCCTCTGGACCATTCAAATAAAATCAATGACAAGCACTCTAACAAGTTGTACGTTTGTGGGAATGAGGTTAAGTGAGGTTCCATGGAGATAGATGATCTATCAATAAAAAAGAGTATGATCTCCAGAATCAAGTCTTCTATACCATTTATGGGGGCTTGGGATCTCATCTTTTGAGTCCCCACATACAATAAATGTTGTTTTACTCTTGAATTGTCAATGTGCCTCCTCCATGACACCCTCCTTTCAAGTTTATTAGTTCCTACTTTCAAGATAAACATGTGATAAAGTAGACATCATCCAATTCTATCTTAAGTAGTTCATCATCTATGATGAAAGAATATCTCTCTAGATCCCAGTACCCTATCAACATCTACAATAATTGTTTTTTTACCCACACGCTCGAGGTGGTAAAGAACTTGAGAGATCCATAGTTCGAAAGGGAATTCATGGCACATAGATTTTCAACAACATGGTTATCCACATCCTCATGTTCCCATTCTTTCCACATGATATACATATGCATTATCAAGAGAAATGTTTTCAACTTAGCATCTTTCCATGTCATTTTATAGCATTTTTTGATCATTTTTTAGCCTTTCTGAGGATCACTTGTGCCTTTATTTAAGCATAAGTGTGACTATTCACACCTTTTTTTATCACCCAAAAATTTATCACCTATCCCAAATTTCTACGATTACCAAAATACAAAATGTATAGTATGGGAATGACATTTTTACACTAACTTTCACAAAACTTTTATGAATTTTTTCTCTTGAAATTATCCAAAAAAGGAAAAATTAAAAAGTAATTGTTAAAATTGATTTGGTCAAATAATCATATTTTATTATTTTGTCCCTATCAAGGATAACCACTATTTTTCTTATAAATTCAAGAGGTTTCCTCCCATTTTCACGAGAACTTGATATGGATGTATAATACGTTCAATTTTTTTATTGTAACTCACATTTATCCCTTTTTTTTCTCCCAGCTCTCTCATTGTGAGCTTTACCCTAGTTTTCCTCTACCATTGAAACCATGGATTAAAAAAGGAAGCCATCACAATATAAATACCTATTCACATCTAGAGGAAGAGGAGAGTTGTAGCCTAAATCCACCCACTTGAGAAATAAAAAGGACCCTGTTATGAAGAGGCCACCCAAATGACACCACCACAAACTCATAATGGCCATAATTTTTCCAAAAAGATTTATTTCTAGTATCGTCATCTCTAATTCCCAACTAATAGTTTCCTAACCTCACGTCAATATTTGAAAATATCTTTTCTCATTTCATTTGATAAAAAATATCATCAACCCTTGGAATAGGGTACTTGGTCTTTACGATAACCTTGTTTAGTTGTTTGAATTCAATACAAAACATTAGAGTTCCATCCTTTTTATTCACAAAAAGAAGAGGGGCACCCCAAGGTGAGGTACTTGGGAATATGTACCCCTTCTTCAACAATTATTCCAGCTTCATTTGCAACTCCTTCAGGTCTAGTGTGATCATTCTCTAGGGTGCCTTGGACACTAGGGTATCTCAATTAATTAGTTCAATAGAGAAGTAAATGTTTATTTTTGTTGTCAATCCTCCCAATTCTCCAAAGACATCTTCATACTCCTTCAATACTATATAATGATCAATATTTGGTTCTTTATCCTTGAATAACTCTTCCATATGTGCTACACGTATTTGAAATTCTTTCCTAAAACTTATTTTCACCTACATATCTTAAATTTATTTGACAAATATATGTCTTGGAATTCCTTTAATTGTCTTGGAATTCCCTTTCTCATCAAGACATGTGAAAGCCTTGTTGTAGAAGTCTAAGACAACATGATGCTTGTCCAAACAATTCATACCTATTAATCAATGATATGAACCAAGTGATATTATGTTCGAATCCACGTTAGTGTTGACACCATTCATTTTCACTAGGAAATCCCTGACAAACCCATTGATCCTTCTCTTGGTTGTAGTAGCTAGCTGGACCAACTACGATTTTCCATGCTTACATCTCTTTAATTTAAATATGTCAACTAGATTAGGATCTATGTATATATGAATATATCTAGAATCAATCAAGATATCTATGGGTTAATTAGCAATCTTACCTTCCACTTAAATCATGTGGGATTGATAGTCTTCTTATCTATTATCCAAGGATGCACAAATATTTGGCATGCTCATGCCCACGTAATTCACTATATACACCTATTGAATGTTCTGAACAATCCTCATCCTTTATCCCTTCTGAGGAAAATATTTAGACATGTGGTCTCCTTCACATTCCCAAATCTTTATGGGTTGTTGTCTTGGAATATTACCCGGGGATGTTTCCATCTTAGGTTAAACTTTTGTTGGTTGTTGTTGGTTGTGGATCCTGATTATGTTCCTGATTCAGAGGTTTTTTTAAGTTGTTCTTGGACCCCATTCCCTAACGAGGGGGTGTGAAGACAATTTTTATAGCCCCCCGTGGTGGGGGTTTCGGGGGTAGCGCCCCCGAAGAGAAATATTGGGAAAAGTTTCCTTGTAAAATATTGTAATTTCATAGTCAATCTAGATCATTCATTATAAGTCACATATCTGATGGTAGAAGTTATTTTAGGGATTTTTTCCCTATCAGGAAACCCTATTTTATGAGGGAATTGTATTGTGGTCGTGTATGTGTGTGATTATTGTATTCTGAGACATGATAATACAAGAGAAAGAAGAGGAAGTTGCAACAGGCATGTTGTAGGTTGTATCTCTTAATTTTGATGGATAATAAAAAGGAAGGACACGGAAATTTATCTCGTCGACGTATCCCACACTGGGTGAACCAATTATATCTGTGTTTGTATTATATTGTGTATCTTCTCTTCTTTATTTCCGCATTTGTTTTATTTTATTTCTCTGCGATCCTATTTTTTCTAACAATTGTCCTTTCTTATATGATTGAGAGCTATTATTGAAGAAAGGAGAATTAAATCCTTTCTTCCTTTGATCCATATTTCACTTCTTATTATCATCCCACACTTTTTTAAAATATGTTTTTTCATTATTCTTCTCATACAAATATTTGTCTTTCCTTATCGGGTCCTCCAAAATTATAGGGTCATCAAACTAAGCCTTATTCTTGTACAATGATGGAAAAAAAATCAATAAGATATCAAATTTAATGTTCTCATCCTGGATGAAATCCACATACCTCAAAAACTCCAAGAATTTCTTCTCATACTGCTGCATAGTCATTCTTTCTAATTTAAGCTCAAATAATTCTTGCATTTTCTTGTCATAATAGTTCTCTCACAAGTATTGTTGTTGGAAGTATCTATTGAATTTCTTCCAACGAATTATATTCTCATCCAAATGCTTGACCTAATTTAGCTGGTCTCGCCAGTAGGATTTTAAGAACAAGACAAGATCTAGTTGTGAGAAAAAAACTATACTAGAAAAATTGTAAGAAAAAATAAAGAAGATAAAATGAAATAACACTCAAAAAAACAATATTGTTGAAGAACCAATTCAAATTTCACTTGTACATAAATGATTGACATGAGTACAATATAGAGAATCTCTAGGGATAAAAATTAATGCACATAGGGTTGGGGCTCTTTGTGCATGCACTGGTTATATTTAGTCAATTATTAACTAATCAATACCATGATTCCCTAAGTGGTAAATGAGAAGTTTGTCTCCATTAATAATAAAGGAAATTCACACCTCCTAAGGGGGTAAGTTATCCACATCCAACATGAATTAGTTTCTTAGTCAATTCCATATATTTAAACGTGCTAAAAATGACACCGCTAAAAATAAGCATCCCCTTAAATTTTAGGAACGACTAAAAAACGGATGTCCCCAGAAAAGTGGAATGTTGTGCATGTACTCCAACACCACCCAAAATCACAACCTGGGAGTAGGAATGATCTATGAGTCTCGAAAATTTTCATCCATGTTAGGTAATCATCTATAAATAACTTATGCAAAACATAAAGGTGAGGTAAAGAGGGAAAACCTAGTGGGAAGACCTTCCCTGTTAAAATATAATGTATACATGTCTACTATGCAGGTGGATGGGGTTGTAGATAAAAAGATACATCATGTATCTATCATCAGATTTGTCTTGTCCCATCATGTGAGAAGCCTTTGGAAACTGGTTGAGCATTATACATTCTTATAAGTGGTGAATTCTTGTGGAGTACCAAAAAAATGACAGTATAAGGAGAACACCTTCTTGATAATGTTTTTACAGAACCTCTCCGAAAAATATATCCCTTCTCTATTTATAGCAGAGGTTATTAGAGGAGGCAGTCGACTAGAGCTTTTTGCTGAGGTTTTTTTATCAATGCGCCTTTAAGGAACATATGCACTAGTGCGCACATAAAACATAATAATTGGTTCTTCAATGTTTAAAAACACCATCATATGTTATAATAAAAATAATATGAATGGACACAAGTGCATTGATGCCATTGAAAATTATGCACCAATGTGCACCATTGTCGTTAAGTGCACCATAGTAGGGTAAATAAAACAAATTACAAAACCAATTTTCATTGTTACACTTCATCCCATGCTTTCAAACTCTCAATAAAGCATTTATTCCAACCCTCCTTCTAAATATGCCTTGTTTCTAGTGCTCTACATTGACTTGGATAACTCCATTGATAGATTCTACACATTTCCAAATTTTGGAGATTACCACAAATTTTCATTTCCTTTGAATGGTGAAACCATACCTCCTCGAAACTAAAGATTCTAGGTAAATTGTTTATTAACTTCCTATTTTCATTTTCTTCCAATTAAAATTTGAATTTAACTTGAAATTTAACATTTTTCCAATTTATTTTTATAATTTTGCATGGTGTGCTTGAATGTTTCAACTTTCCCCAAATCAATGCATCCTATTTTGAATTCATAGAAATAATTGTTTTCGGTGCTTCTAATATAAGCATACTCTTTCAGGGAAGAGCACCATGATAAATTAAAAAAAAAAAACGTGTGTCATTTGGAACACTCGGCAACTGCTACATAATTGGTTTCTCCCCACATCGGTACATTTCAATTAATGAAGCACACTATTAACTTTATGATATATAAAATTTATTGTAGTGATGCAACCATTTTCACCAAATGCACCAGTGTAGTTTATAGAACCGCACCGAGATAGGTATTGATCAACTTGACATAGTGAGGCATCTCATTGGATTCCCCATATTTGGTGGCCTATACATTACAACACACCATTGAACAAAATGTTAGTGCCTTAATATCGCAGTACGATTGGTGCATTAATTTTAACACATCACAATACTTTAATTGTGATAAAGAAATTTAACCTAACGGTTCCCATAGCTCCAACAAATGCACTGGTGTTGTAAAGAGAGTGACACCAGGCTAAATTTTTCATAATCCACTAGCATGGTGCATCGTATTTGATGCACCACTAAAAATATGTGGCGGTGTGACAATAAGAGTTGAGGAGTGGTGCGTAAACAATGACAGTACACACTGCAATAGGTTTGTAAAAATAAGCATAGTGGTGCATCTTCTGTAAGGATTCATTTCTAGGGTGTTAGTAATACAACACACCGTTAAACAACATGTTAGTTCTCTAATAAAAATGTCGCACTAGTGCTTTAATTTTAACAAAGTTCACCGATAATTTTTTTTTCCATAAATTTTAGCGTAGCAGTGCATCTTTCTTAAAGAAATGAATCGGTGTGGTTAAAATAAATACACCAAGAAAATATTGTATGATTTCACATCTTGGGTTGTTTCATTGGATGCTCTATTACTAGTTATCTATACAACCCATTGTACTACAAAATGTAATGTCAATGCTACAATAATATGGTAGCACATGTGCATTCATATTAACACCTTGCACCACTTAAGTTGCAATGAAACAATTTAACCTATTGGTGCCTTCAGGTACAAAAAATGCATAAGTGTTGTAAAGAGCACAACACTAGGCTGATTATTTCATAATTTAATGGTGTCATGCATCTTATGGGACACATCACTATCATACGTTGTGGTGTGAAAAGAAACATGGTGCACTGGTGTGTGTTATTAACAACACCACATGGTCATGTTGTTTGTTTGATATAGAGCACCACAGGTGGGGTGTAGGTTCTATTTTAGGCACAAAAATTACTTTTTTATATTCTTTTCTAAACAAAAACTTAATTTTTTATTTTTTTAAATACATGTGATTTATATATATATATATATATATAAAGGTGCACCTAATGGAAATGTGCTACCATCTCATCTACGGATATGTCGAGAGGCTGTCAGAACATGTCATGAAACTCATAGGGAATGATAAGAATTATTCCAACAATCTCCCCTTCAGCATTACCCAAGTGATTTTAGAACCCATGACCCCTCTGTGATACCACTTGTTGGGAGTTGATTTGGTCATTAGATTCAAAATACACACCTAATGGAAATCCACTACTATTCTAGTTGAGGATCTTTCAAGAGGTTGTTAGACCATGTCACGAAACTCACAGGGAGCATTGAACATTATTCCAAAATGTTGGCCTCCTCAAGTTTTATCAAGAGGGTACATCCCCAAGGGGGAACTCTTCATTGTTACAATAGTTCATCTATTGTTGGGATCATTGGATACATGGGTTTATGATTGGTTTCGATATGTGGTATCATCCCATAGAGGAGGATGTTTATTTCATCACTAGGTTGTCTAGGAAGGGGGATTATTTTCCCCAATTCCCTTAGTTATCACATGGTTTTGCAGGAGAGACCCGACTAGCATATGTGAAGAGATATGTCTATATGGACATCCATTCCTATTCATAGTTCCAATTTCTTGGTGGTCATATGTGGATACATTGATTTGATAGAGAGAAGGTTAGGTGCCCATGTCTTATTATATAGGAACTATCACACTATAACTCTCATGAGAAACACATTAGTTTATCTTTGTTTCATTATTTATAGAGTTTAGTACAGAGGTCCCAAATGATTAGGTGGTTAGAGATGTTTTTGAGAGAATTTTGTTTTGCATTACATCCCTATCACATTGTTTTAAAAGGGATGAGATTCTTCCCATTCATGTTAGATTTATTTACACTATTTTTTGAAAGGGTTCATGTCACTCGGCTAGTAGTACGCCACTTTCTTTCTAGACATATGTTCGATTCTAGTAAGGATATGTGGGGGTAGTTGTTGTCGAAGAAGGGATAGCTTGAGTACTTATTTACTCTAGTTGATAGGGATGTATGTTATTTCTTGGCTAGCAAGGAAAATATTGTCCTCGATATTTTACAATACCCATATGTGGTGATTGATTGGAGAGTATGTCCAAATATACGATTTATGACAACCAAGTCATGAGATGAGAGAGGTAATATTATCATTATATTTTGATAAATCTAGTTTCATATTTTTATGTCTTATTTAATGCACATGTAATTTATTGTAACATTTTGTTTGAATTATCTTATTATTATTATTATTATATATTGGGGATGAGCCTCCCCAATAGGATGAGGAGATGGGGGAGGTATAGGAATGTCTTGAAGTAGAAAGACCCCACATTCCACGTAGGCTATATTAGAGAGTCCAAATAGAGGTGGTGGATCAACTATGCGGTGTCATGATTAGTCACAGAGTTGTACCCACACCATCTGGAGACATATCAGGGGCACATCATCTCTCTATGATATGGAGGATTCTTCCTTGTGAGGTGGTCTTGTTGATGAATCATATTGTAAGTGTTTTCAACCTCATAGAGAGGTTGAGGGGTCCTTCTCATGATCATACTCCATCTGGCTCATCAATAGACCCATCCACATACTCTACTCCACCACACATTCCTCCTCCTCCTCCTCCTATTTCTCCTCCACATGAGTCGATTTCACCGTGCATCGATCCTCCTTCACCACCGCATGTGTCCAAACCTGCATCTATGTTTGATCCTCCTCCTCCTCCTCCTACAAATGTGTCTACTCCATCAACATTCAATCCTCCTCATCCTCCTCTACTTGTGTCACCATCCACTAATCGTTTTTCTTCTCCTCCACATGTGTGATCATCGACCAATCCTCTTCTTCCTCCTCTACATGTGTCATAATATTTTGATGCTTTGGATGTTATGTCCACATCAGGTACTATTTCACAGGTTTATGATATTGATAGAGGGACATTTGATATTGAAATTATGTTAACATTTATTTTTGACACTATTATTTATAGACCCTCTACCTATGGTAGCAGAGATGCCAATGCATCTGGCTCTCGTGGTGGACCTAGTTAGTAGTGCTACTGATTGATATTTATATTGATTGTTTTATATTTAACTTGGGTTGTATATATGGCATGTTTATTGTAAATTTTTTCGAGATGCATGTTTGACATGTATATTACTCATGTATATTATGGTTTTTCATATAATATTGTGATTGTTGTTGTTTGATCTATAAAATGTATTATGAGTATGCTAATGACTAATATTGCTAATGATTTCTCTAATATATATCACTCATTTAAATTTACAGTTGCCATATAATTTTTAACTTTAATTTTATGAAATTGTTTAATTCAGATTGTGATTGCAAAAAATTATAACCATTAATTCCATATAATGGTTAACTCTTCTTCAAGGTGAATTGTTTGTTCTCCAACAAGATACAATATGTTCTTAAACATGTTTAGAAACAAAAATACTTAAATATGATGAGTGAAATGATTGTAATTTGAATATTTATGCTTTTTTCATATATAATAATAGTAATAACATTATAGTATAACTATTTACTAATAATAATAATGATGATGTACTAATAATATTATTTTATTTTTTATTTTTTAATATTCAAAGATTATGAGACAAAGTTATAATATATTTGTTTACTAAAATCAAAATTATCATATTTTATTAACATTTAATTTTTCCAAAGATTTTATTAATCTATATTATCCAACTATTAAAATATATGAAATTTATTCGATTAAATGTAAAATACTAAATATAAAGAACAATAATGCATTTTAATTATCTATACACTTTCGATGGAATGGTTTCACATTTTTTTACTCTAATTGTAGCTTTATGAACATTGTATTGAAAAATAATACCACCAAACATTTTATAGGTAGTATTTTAAGAATTAGTAAAATTGACAAAGGTTTATATACTTTTAGATAACTATGGATCATTAAAAAATTCCTTAATTATGACTAGGCTCTAGAAAAAGACTCTTTTAGAATTTCCAAGTCCTTCCTATATTTACACTTTTTCAAGGAGAATGTAAAAAAAATGATTACTATAAATTTGTATGATTATAAAACTAAAGGATGGAGTGGAATAGGTTAAGGCCATGATAGTTTCACTAGTTAAGGTTGTGAATGCCATCGAGGTTCGTAATGCCAACACCACAAGTGTGATTCCAAAACTAATATTTGTTGCATAAATTTATTTTGTTGTAATTGTCCTTAGAAGTTCTATCAAAGTAAGCATATATTTATTTGAATTTTGATTTTTTCAAACAATAAAAATTTAGAGGTTTTAGTAAAGATTTATTTTAAATTATATTTTTTAATATTTTTATTCTTTTGTTAACCAAATATATTTAAAAAAAAATATTTACCATGTGTGTCACCAACTTCGTGATATCTCAATTAATTCTCAGTAATTCAAAGGTTAACATAAAGATATGTTAATACAATACAACATAAATTTTCTATAATAAACAATAAATATGACAATAAAAATATATCAAAACCACATCTTATGCTTGTACTATCTAATGCATTTTAAATCTGGTGGTAGTAAATGGTTGTTAAATTTTCATATCCAACATAATTGTTTAATGAAGAAAACAAAAATATAATTTTCCATTATAGATACCCATAATAAAATGATACATCCACATTATAAATGGAGAAACAAAGCATTTACAAATCAGTCTTCATTGCCATCACCCTGATTATCTTCCTCGCTTGGCATTGTAACATTGTTTTTATTAAAAAATATGTTTATATATCAGATCATGTCTTAGTACAAATGACCATTCCCCATCTAATGCACCTCGGTAAAAATAAACATGGTTGTAATGTTTTGGGAAAATATAATTCTCCTTAGTTTCAACCCAGATTTCTTTAGAGTTAATACATATTATCCCACTATCACAATCTTCCTTTACATTTCTTAGGTCAAAGGTTTCGCACCACTTACAACAAAAAATAATGCATTGAAATGATGAGAAGTCCACTTGCATGATATATTGTATCTTTACAATATAACCTAAGTTCCCCTCTATTATATTTTCATCATGGTGGTTGTTACAGGTGAATCCTCCTGCGGATAGGAGGATTCCCTCTTGGTCTCTAGACTCCTAAGGCCAAGAAAAAAAAGTGCTTAACATGGACACTGACATTATTTTTAGATCTGATTAAGCTAATATCTGAAAAGGAAGAAGAAGTATATGTACCTTGTTAACAGTGTTTGTCCTCGCAAGATCCAAGACGAGCTCCAATCATGAGCTCCTAGACAGGTCCTGTAAAACAAACAAAGATACACAGAACTTCATATTCTATTGAGACTAGCTCAAACATAGATCTATCTACTAAAGACAAACTCATGTGGAACAAGCATAAGTTTGAAAGAAATAGGACAAGCATTGATATATTGATAAGAACAAGTAAAAGTACTTACAATCCTTTGATGAAGGTGCAACAACTTCTTCCAGTTCTCCTTGTCCAACCCCTTTTCTCAAGTATTCTACACTGATTTCTTTGGTGGAATCTCACTTATGGGATCATAAGTTTGGTGTAATTCTCAATCTCCATCCATCCCTTATACCATGAGGAGGCCTTGTTATATAGGCTTAGAATGGCCTAACCACTTGATATATATTTGGGATAAGTTGAGGATTCCTCTCCTTCAGTTATGGATCTCTCCTAAGATCATGCCTTGACCCAAGATTCAAACCCAAATACCTTCATATATTGAGGGGATTGTCCCCTAATTTCCTCCAACAAACCAGAAATTTGCTCAGAAATGATAGCGCTCCCCCAAAAAGGTGCACGAAGCACTCAAACACTCCCCCAAAGAGGCATAGGGAGAAATAACACTCCTTTACATTGGGTAGGGGAGCTCTCCTCTCCAAAATCCATTTTTGAGTGGTTCTTTCAGTGGAAAAAGGTTTGTACTCCCTGTCAAGTGATTTCTCTTCTTCAAAACTAGTCTTTGAGGTGTCTTAAGTGTTCTTATGATGTCGTTAGAGGCACGACATAACCAAGATGGAAGTATGATGTTTGTGACACTTGCAACACTTGTGGTCAAGATGCGACACTTGTGGACAATATGTGACACTTGCGGACAAGATGCGACACTTATAACACTTGTAATGATGACACTTGTGACACTATTGAAGTGAGTAATTTTGATGTGTAACATATTTCCCCCCAAAGTGTGAAGTTAGAAGACGATGATGACTGAAGTACTTTGTAGACTTTTTCGAGGAAGGGTATGGACACATAGAGGCTGGAAAAAGTTGCACACAACCATCAAACAAATATTATGACATGTTTCAAACCCAAGGCAGGCATACCTATGCTTGAGTGATAAACACTTTTTAGGTATGGCTGTCATACAATACACCGCAGATCCATAATTATATTGAAAAAAGGTATAGCCATTAAAGATACAATGTGGATCCATACTCCTATGAACTGAACATATTGTAGCCATGAAGAATAAAAAGTGGATCTATGAGACGAAAAGACATAGACATGACCAATACAAAGTGGATCTATGTAATAGTATATGTGTCATAGTTCATAAGAACTCCTTCGCAACCTGGGAAAAGTATGCATAAGAGTGATAACTCAACCAAGGGTCTTGTTACTGATCCTGATGTAGTACGAATCTAACCATGTGAATAGATGTCCTGATGTCGAACATGGAAGAAACCACTTGATTACTGGTCAATGAGGTAAACCGTTAACAAGCGCGAGGGAGATCACCATTGATGTCAATGATTCCCAAGGCACTCTAGTACATTCCCATGAATGGGAATATATGAGTTGAAGTCGAACATCCATGGAATCATCTGATCATAGGTCAACGATGTAAACCCACTGTCGGACACGAGGAGGCCTGCCATTGAGGCATGCAGGTCCCAAGGTACTAACTGGTTTCTAAGTCTAGTTCCTAGATAATGTGTTGAAGTCGACAGGAATAGACTCGTCGAAGGAGGGCCTTGATGTATCCCCCATAAACGACACAAAACTAACACAAATATGTAGTCGATAGATCAAATGAACATGGAATGACACGGGTATTGAAACATAATATTTGTGATGGTTGAATCTCGAGGCAGATACTTCCCTTGAACACTGAGGCACAACAGTAGAAATGTGACATGGACCAAAACTTGATGATGCAGTGAATGCTGTGACTTTCGCTCGGTGACCCAAAGGAGTAAAAGAAACTCAGAGGATTGACTCAGTGTAGAGGTTCATCGGATTAAAATGTGTGCAAAGACAAAGTGTCGTGTTCAAGGGTGACTGTAAGAGTTACTGGCAGTGTTCTCAAAAATTGCTTGGCTTGCTTCCTTCAATTTTTCCCCCATCCAGATAGACAAGTACCTCCTTTTAATTTAACGAGCTTGAGGAGGGTAACACATGCTCAATATGACTTACCTTTGGTAAGTCCTTCTTCCTTTGTTTAACGAACTGGAAGAAGTAAGGGTTAAGTCCCATATGGGCCCTTCAATGTATGATCGTTTAATGAGTCCAAAGAAGGTAAACCTAATTGTTTTTCATATTTAGAGAGTCTGAAAATGACTTAAAGATGACTCCAATGTTGTCCTTTTTCATAATGTTAGTCTTGCGAGGCCAAAAAAGAGATAAATTATCACTCGAAAGATGCCCTTTCAAACCTTTTAACGAGTGGGAAAGGAAGCAAGATCACTCGAAAATCTTTTCATGTTTAGAGAGTCTCAAAAGAGCTTAAAGTCGACTCTAAGGGGTTCCTTTTTCGTATATCCATGCGAGTCTGAAAAAGTGATAAAAGTCTACTTGGTTACATTCTCATATTTTTTTGAGCACGAGAAAGAAGAAAGACTAAGCTTGGTATGCCCCCATCTTTAAAGCTAGTGGCTTAACTCTAGAATGATCATCAAGGGCTGGAGACATGCCCTCCAAGCTTCAATTCATTCACCAACTTTGAGCTGGTCACCAATTTCTCTACTAGATGGAGAAAAAGGATAAGAGTGGATGAAAAGAAGGTTCAAGAGAGGTGACTGTTTCATTTTTTAATGAGCTTGAAAAAGAAAAAGAACTATGCTCAGGGCTCCATGTTCAATCCCCATATTTTTGTTTCATTTTTTAACGAGCTTGCTACAGAGAAGAGAAAACTATGCTCGTAGACTCTCCTTGATCATGGCTTCCAAGAGAATAATGCTCTGGAAGGACACCATGTCAAGGGACAAAACTCGGTCATCGCTTCCAAGAGATCTTCACTGAATGGAAGAAAATCACTCTAGAAGGAATACATGTCGAGGGTCTTGTCAGGGGTAAGGAGATCTAGCTCCAATATCCCTACCGAAGAGATCACCATGTCAACTACCAGGTCCAAATCATCAGAAGTTGAAGTCATGGGAGACAATGAAAAATCAACATCAGGAGGGAAGATAGACCATATATCTTTCTGAATTTCTTCACGAGGGGGAAGAAAAGAGGATCGATGATCTTTATCATCCCGAGGTATCTCGTCAATGCTCAACATTTCCTTAATAGATTCATCAGAAGGAAAAATTGGGGAAATGTAGTCGATTGCAGATGATAAGAAATTTAACCATGATGGCATTGAGTAACTAGCGGGTGCCAATAGATGTTGGTAATCTGAAGAGGGGGAAGCGGATTGGACAACAACGCATGATGTTTCAGATGGAGTGAATGGCATGGTGTCACCTAGTGCAACCAATTCCAAGAGAGAATAAACCAAGTCTAAGTACTGATCCCGAGCAATGGTTTCTTCCTTAGTGACTGCGCCACCCATAGCGACATCACGAGCGATCGGGGGTAAAAGTGATTTAGTAAAACACTCCGCC
>JASDQU010244799.1:32131-50731 GCA_032191745.1 Picea mariana | reverse complement strand
GACCAATGTTTGTTCCAGGTACAGTGAGACTTCCCTTCACCGTCACCTTGTTTAAGTACCAAAAGATTATGGAAAATAAGGACACCAACTCGCATTTAACCCCTGGGCAGGTACAGTCGATAGTCAGATCGAAACGTATGGGCAAGATAATAAGTTCGAAATCAACTCGAGAGGCTCTCACACATAATCGTGGATATACCCTCAAGTGACCCCCAATATACGATCTAAGCACTACAAGCAGTTGAACCACAGAGGGATAATCTCCGTAATTCTCCTGAATGCAACCTCGTGCATAACCCCTGTGTGAGAGGGGGATCCCAGAAGGCCTATACAAAATGCCTTCTAATATCCAAACCAATCACTAAAATATGTCCTTTTTCTTTTATGTGGATGAAAATCATATGTAAAACTTCTAATGTCAATCAAACTTCAGGATTAAACAGTCAGAAATAACCTCACAAAAGCAAAAAAAAAATAACACTCTCGTTGTGAATAAACAAGAAGGGAAAAGATAACCAAATTTGCAAACAAGAACCAAAAAACATCAAGCAAAATAGAAATGATAGAAAAATGACCTCAAATATCAAATGGAAAGGTTCACATACCTTTGGTTTTCCTCACAAAAGCTTCCACTCAGTCAGATAAACGAGAAGAAAACAACAAGTTAAATCTAGGTCAACAAAGACAAAGAGTGACTTCAAGGCAAGGAAAGAAAATGTCAAATTCCAAAACAAAAGAGGATAAATTCTCAGAAATAATGTGTTGAAGGCCAATGAAAAAGATGAAATGAGAGTATGAAACTTTGAGCAAGTGAAAAAAACAAAAATCGAACTTAGAAATTGAAAATCTAGAGGATTTTTCACAGAAAAGGGGGTAGTGCTCTGGTGTAAGGGGCACTAGAGCATTCCAATAGTCTGTGTAAGACTACCGGGGAGTGTTAATGCTCTGATAGCAAGGGTAGGGGAGCACTCTGCTTCAAAATTTTAGAAAAATGTCCAAAAACTCAAAAAATCAAGCAGACTCAACAAATAAAGGTGATCATGATGAAATAAAGAGGCAATCAAACAAATTTAAGAATCAAAGATAGTATGGAGAAGGTTAAATGAGTGGGCAAAGGGCCAAAACAATATTTGGGAATGGAAACAAAAATCAAAGCTCCTCCCCAGTGGAGTCGCCAATTTTTGTTACAGGTGAATCCTCCTGCGGACAAGCAGATTCCCTCTTGGTCTCTAGACTCTTAAGGTCAATACATAAAAATGATTAACATGGAATCTGACATTATTTTTAGATATTATTAAGCTAATATGAGAAAATGAAGAAGAGGGATATGTACCTTGTTAATGATGTTTGTCCTCGCAAGATCCAAGCCGAGCTCCACTTCCGAGCTCCTCAATAGGTCCTGTAAAACAAACAAAGGTACATAGAACTTCCAATTCTATTGATATTATCTCAAACATAGATATATATACTAAAGACAAACTCATGTGGAACAAGCATAAGTTTGAAAGAAATAGGCCAAGCATTGATGTATTGATAAGATCAAGTAAAAGTACTTACAATCCTTTGATGAAGGTGCAACAACTTCTTCCAGTTCTCCTTGTCCAACCCCTTTGCTCAAGTATTGTACACTGATTTCTTTGGTGGCATCTCACTTATGGGATCATAAGTTTGGTGTAATTCTAAATCTCCATCCATCCCTTCTACCATGAGGAGGCCTCCTTATACAGGCTTGGAGAGGCCTAACCAATTGAAATATATTTTGGATAAGTTGCGGATTCCTCTCCTTCAGTTGTGTATCTCTCCTAAGATCATGCCTTGACCCAAGATTCGAACCCAACTACCTTTAGATATTGAGGGGATTGTCCCCTAATTTCCTCCAACAAACCAAAAATTCGCTCAGAAAGGGTAGCGCTCCCCCAAAAGGGTGCATAGAGAACTCAAACACTCCCCCAAAGAGGCCCAGGGAGCACTAGCACTCCCTGACAGTGGGTAGGGGAGCACTCCTCTCCAAAATCCATTTTTGAGTGGTTATTTAAGTGGAAAAAGGTTTGTACTCTGTGTCAAGTGATTTCTCTTCTTCAAAACTAGTCTTTGAGGTGTCTTAAGTGTCCTTATGATGTTGTTAGAGGCATGACATAGGAAATATGGTAGTATGATGTTTGTGACACTTGCAACACTTGTGGTCAAGGTGCGACACTTGTGGACAAGATGCGACACTTGTAGACAAGATGCGACACTTATAACACTTGTAATGACGACACTTGCGACACTATTGAAGTGAGTAATTTTGATGTGTAACAGTGGATAGCATGAATAGATTGTTCAAACTCGACATCCACTCTAAAATATTGTGTCATGTGTCCAACATGAGCATAATCATTGTAAAAATTATTTCCACGTTGCCACATAGATGGGAACAAATGAACCTGTCAAAATGTGAACAAAGGATGGTGTCATATGTCTGATAACCAAAGCATTAATAAAAATAAAATACATATTACAATTCAAATGTGGAATATTGTAAATAGAATGTGGTATTGAAAGAGGTTATTACAGATTTGTTGCACCCAATCTCTATGCTTAGTGCATCCATATATTCTCCACGTGGGTTACGACTCAACACCACATATTTCTCTTGTCTATGGTCAACCACCCAACTGTTGGGACATATTTTTGGCATATTTTATTTTAAATGACTAGTATAAGTGTTAGGGACCTAACCTCCCTAACCACTCACATTGGTAGAATAATATTTTTTCCATTGAATAAAGGGAGACATTAGTTAATAAGGCATATTTAATCATATGAGCAAGTCTAATGTAAGAATACTTAATAGAAGCTTTCACTTCTAAAAAGATCTTCCTCTAGAATTTTCTTTAGAAGATAGAATTAGTATAAATAGGAGTATAAGGCACGATAAAGTCTTGTATTGAGAATTATTGTGATAGATCTCTACTTTGTTGAAGGCTTCCCCCTTGAAGAGGAAAGTTAACTTGTCTTTCTATCAATAAAAGTATAATTTTTGGTGTTGTGATTCTATATATTTTGTTGTTTTGATAGTATTTTCTAAAATATTTATGTTTCTCCATATTATATTACATATGGTACCTTAAAAGTGGTATCAAATCTCTTTCCTCTCTATAAATTATGGGTGAATTGTTTTTTTCAGGGTAGAGACATGTACTTCCAACATCTTTAAAGCATAGAGATCTATCATTCAACAGGTAAAACTATGGATGGAGAATACTACACATAGGAAATATATAATCTTTCATGAAGTTACTTGAAATGAATGCTTCACCTTGTTGGAACCCTCTGTAACCCCCATTTGTACCCCATCGATTCGTACTGCATCAGATAGAATCTGTACATGACCATCACTCCCACATACTTCCATCTATATCAGAAGTCCCCTAGGTCTCTTGAAACCATATCTAGATCAGTTTATTGACTGTCTAACTACTATAGGGACACTAAGAATAACACTTGGGATGGTACTCTCTAGTACCTGGGTAATTGGGTAGTATGACCAAGGGTAAAATCAAGCCTCCTTAGTTGGTGCCATGAGATATTGGGCTGAGTGAAACTGTTTCACCCTGCATGTATGTTAGAGAGCTATAACAGAGGGAAAATATTTGTCTGTAGGAGATCTAAAAACGCTAACCCTTGGGAATGGAACAAAACAAAAAAGGAATAGAAGGGATATCTTGTCACACAACCTTTCCCCTGACATTTTAGTTGTGAAATTCCTACACATTTTTTTCCTGTTAACAATTTGGTCATTTCTTCACTACAATATTCTTCATGTTGGAGTATAACTCTACAGTAGTAAAAAAAAATTAGTGGTCCCACCGAAAACCTTATTTGCGACCTATCCCATTGGATTCCTCTCTTCTCCCTGATCATCATGGTTGCTATCATTTTTCATCCTTTTTTTCCCGTGGACCCAACCCCTTTCCCAACATCGTTTCTCTCCATATATCCCATTGGCTTCCTCTTGTCACCCTAATCAAAGTGGTATACATTAATTTTTTACCTTTTTCTAGTGGTCCCACTCCCCCTCCTAGGAACCCTTAGTACCCAAATGGATATCACTTGCAACCAAGAACTCATTAAGATACAAAATGAATCTAAATAGTAGAAGGAGTCCATCCATCAAATGATTCTAACATTTTTTCAGCCAATTACCGAATTTCAAATTTAACTAACCAAGTTTGGGGTGAATTTGAATGAGTATACGAAACATTTTTCCTCCTCAATGGAATATTTGATGCACTCCAATCCACATTCAACAAAGTGTTGAACCCAGCCCACGAAAATCCCTCCTCTTCACAACCTTCACACATAGAATGTTTTGAATCCTATGATACAATGGCCTTTCACTCCAACTCCCTTCATCGTCACCCCCATCTTCCCATAGTTGAGGTAAACAATTTTAACGGCTCAGATCCCATCAAATGTGTCACTCAAATGGAGCATTATTTGTCTTTGCATGGAACTATTGGTTATTTTTCCAAACTTCATTACAATGTTCTCTCTCTATATCATGAATGTTGGCAATGGTGGAAATGACGTAAAAATACATGTGATGGGTATGTTTCTTGGACATAGTTTGTTGCATATATTTATGAACGCTTTGATACAAACACCCACCATTTAGGTTGTTTTACCAATTTCAAATAGTTTGGAATAGTGGAATACTTTATAACTTCCTTTGATCACTTGGCTTTCATAACAGATGAAATTTCATATTCCTTCTTCAGGGAATGCTTTATCAATGTCCTAAAGGATGAAATATGCACCCAGGTCTTCATGGTTGGACCCCAGACTTGGTTGGAAGATAATAAATGTGTTAAGGAAGCACAATAAATTGTCTCAACCCCCCTAAAAAAACCCTCCTTTATACCTCTCCATAAACCTCCCAATATCACCCCTCCTGCTACTCCTCTCAATATCCATAAATTTACTAGGGAAAAACAGTTGAACGCTAACTCAAGGGCCTTTTCTATAATTGTGATGATAAATATTTTTTGGGGAATATGTGAATTTTTTTTATTTTTTATGGCTATTTATGAGGATGTTTCTTACAAGGATGTTGATGTTTCCCATGTTGAATAAATACACCAAAAATATGATCCTACTCCACCTTCTTACCCTCCCAAAGTTGAACCACTAATTTAGCTAAATACCCTCACTGAATTCTTTGCTTCCTAGGCCCTCAAGTCAATTGGCTACATTAAATATAGGAAATTCATCATCCTAGTTGACAGTGGAAAAACCCATAGTTTTATTCATCACCACATTGCCAAAGAAGTCAATTCCTATATATGTGTCATTCCATGAAATGTGGGGGGCATTGTGAAAATGTACACCTTCAAATCGGTTTATACCACCTAAAATATCATATGTTTTCTACATAAATGGGCAGTTGTGACATCATTATCAATGCTAAATGGTTACACACTCTTTGCCCCATTTCCATGGATTTTGAGGACCCCACCATGAAATTCCAATAGGAGGGACACTAGTATAAGTTCCAAGGCCTCACAACAAGATCGATTGATATTATGATATCCCACTGAATGGAAAATTTGTTGAAAAAGGTCATTCTGTAACAAGTGTTCGAAAATATATTTTCATTGTTTTGTGTCTGGAAAAAAAACAATGGGCTCATTGGTTACCCCTAGTTGAATGGTGGTACAACACATGTTACCATATTTCCAATTGCATGACTCCGTTTGAAGAAGTCTATGAGTAAAATCCATCATTGATGCTCTCATACATAGGAGGTGTCTCCATGGTTTAGGAGGTAGAAAACAATATTATAGTCCAATTAACCATTCCATGTACCCTCAAAGAAAAAAACAATGGCTCATAATCGCATGAAGAAAAAAGAATATCAGGGTCGTTCCAAACATCAATTCACTAAAGGGGACTAGTTGTTTCCTCATCTGCAAACTTATAAGAAGACTTCACTCAAATATGAACATTGTTTGAAACTTTCCCTCAAATTTTATGGTCCTTATACCATTATCAAATTAGTGGGATCTATGGCCTTCTAGTTAGATCTTCCCATTCACTCAAATCTCCATCATGTTTTTCATGTCTGATTCTTAAAGAAATTGATTGGAACTAAGTGTTAGACTCAAACAAATCTCCCTGAGTTGGATGAAGAATATTTCATTTGGTTGTAGCCACAAGCTATCTTGGACAAGCGTAAGTGTCGTGTTCATTAGTGCACCATCAAGGAAGTTTTATTTCAATGAAAGTATACAACTCGAGAAGATGCCACCTGGGAGATGAATACCATTCTACAACAATTTCCTCATCTCAATCCTTGAGGACATGGTTATTTTTCAAGGGGGGGAGGTATTTTAGGAACCTAACCTCCCTAACCCCCAACATATGTAGAATAATATATTTTCCATGTAATAAAGGATGACATTAGTTAATAATTCCTATTTAATAATGTCAACAAGTCTACTGTAAGAAGACTTAATAGAAGCTTCCACTTCTAGAAAGATCTTACTCTAGATTGTTCTTTAGAATATGGAATTAGTATCAATAGGAGTGGAAGGGATGAGAAAGTATTGCATTTAAAATTATTATAATATATATTTTCTTTTATGGAGGTTTCCCCTTTGGTGTTGTGATTCTCTATATTTTACTATTCTGTTGGTATTTGCTGCAATATTTATGTCTCTACATATTAGAATACATATGGTACCTTACAATAATTCATGCTTCTACCATTCGATCATCTAAATGCTTTCATGTCACTATCCCATTTCCTTCTTTTCTATTCATACAATGTGACCCATGGTCAGGTTGCCTCTGCATTATAAATAATGAATTTATTGATGGCATCAATTTCTAAATTTGGTGATGTATACAAAAATTCAAAATGAATAGCATGAGATCAAATATATATTATCAACATAAAGAATGAGTTTATTGATGGAGTCAATTTCTAAATTCATCAATGTATACGAGAATTCCAAACAAATAGCATGGGATCAAATATATATTATCAACTTCAATGTAAACAATTTCTTTCTATGAAATTGAAAAAATATAACTGACTTACTCTTTATCAAGTGAATTTTTCCATTCATTTGGAGTGACTTCCCTTAACTTTTTTCCTCATATTGATGGTCGTCCCAAACAAATTCCTTTGTTATTTCATCAATTTTCTTGATGTACTCATTGAAAAAATAGAACAACTTGTATACTATGTACCCCTCTGCCATAAATCCCTCTAGTTTTTCCCTTTGTCGAACAAACCCCTTCAATGTTTTCATGCACCTCTCTAAGAACAACAGCCAACGATGTGAGAGAACCCCAAGAAATTCAACCTCATTAGGTAGGTGAATTAGAAAATGGACTTGAAATTCCAGGAAAACTTATGGAAAGTTCCTTCTCAAACATAAAAACAATCTTAGCTATCTCTCGACACCACCATGGAATTCTAGACATATGAATCTCCTTTGATGTGATCCAGTGTACAAATGCAGATAATTTCAATATGGCACGTTGTAGGTATTGGGGGAAGTCATGGTTCACACAACCATGCATGTACAAGGGATAATGGCACTACAAAATAGACACAAAGATAATTAATTTCCATAAATTGAGTGAATAACATATTTTTACTGACAATATAGAAGAAGAGTCATGTATTCAACATACATAGACTTAGAAGTTTCATATGATCATGTGTTTTCAACCCATACATATTCCCTTCTACAGTGAAGAAACATCATATATTTGACCCATATAAAGAAGGTGTTGTCACACTCAATATAACATCATGTGCCATATAAAGATCATCTTTATTCAAAATCCATGGGACGTCACCTTGTTTACAAAACCAAGAGGGAATAGGATCTCCTCTACTTTATTTTCTTGGTTAGTGTCTCTTTTTAGTATTTGAAGCAATAATATCTCTCCTAAGAGCCAATGTGTCACTTTTATTCGATGATTTGTGCCTCCACAAAGATGATAAAACATTTTTTAATATATTCTTGAGATATATTAAGTGGACAATCTTAAGATGATCCCAGTATGGAAGATCATAAAACACATATTTCCCTTTCATCCAACTGGGCATTTTCTCAACATAGGTGTCAAAAAATTCAGGATCACTGAACATAGGATCCCCATTTAACTAAAAACATTATTTCATTTCCTTCTCCTTCTCTTTGTCATGTTTCCTAATCCAATCTTTTAATGTCCTTATTTTATATCTTTGGTTTCTCTCTAGTTTACCATTGAAAGAAGACTCAACTCTTCTATGTGGTCTTCTGGGAGGTATACCCTATAACAGTCGTAAAAATGGTTTTGTAGGTGGTTGGAAAATTTAGCCTTTATAGAAGGTCCACAAAATTTATGTCCATGATACCCTTTTGTTACAATACCTATGATGTTATAATATACATAACATTTTAGTGTCAAAAATATAGTTGCATCAAATGAAGTATGCTAAATAACATTACAGATATAAACAAAAATCAATATACTTACACGAGCACATTCATAATCTTGGATAATAATGCATGGTGTATGAACACATTCCATACAACATAGAAGACCTCTTGGGATGGGTATTGATAGATCATATACATGTATCCCTTACAACAATTTCTTAAATTTGTCGATCAATAGCTGGAGGTAGACATCCATTCTCTTCACTTTTCATCTACTCGAGACTATAAGAGCCAACATATGGTGTTCAATATTCATGAAAAACCATGAGGGCATATTGTTATTGCAATATCCCAAGACCGAGCCCTAGTTGTAATTGTGAATGTAAATATGTTTTGTAGCCTAGTGATCCAAGTGATTATAAGCTAGGAGGCTTATGTGATGATTAGGTTGGAGAGCCTATATGCTAAAGGCCAATGAACCTACTTTTGTATATGTAAATACTCATATAATTAATATAAATACATAGTTGTGTGTAGAATGACCATGACAAAAGATAATGGGGGACTAAGCTCCACTAAGGAACGGGAAGGAGCTAAGAGGCTAGGAAAAAGGGCTAAGCTTGAGGGCTTATCTCTTAGGGAATATTATAATATATTTCCTAAAAGACTAAGGTTTGGGAAATAACTGATTTTATCCTATGTTCCTTTGGGGAAACGAACAAACTGCAAGTGGAGAGGAACATGCTCCAAGAGAGCCATGTGTCAATCTTGGTGCATGCAGTTATATTTGGAAAGCTCGTCATTCTTCAGGTTCTCATCCATTCTCATTATTAGCACTCTGTAAATTTGTTCAAATGATAAAACAAATGATAGAGGTAACCTACAAGACAACTTTAGAGATATGTACTAGCCTACTAAGCTAAGAGAGGGATCTCTCCTGTCACTTGGTGTTTCTTTGACAATCAATGGCTAGGTTTTGTTGTTTTGGTTTTTTTTAATAAATTTGTTGGCAAGGAAGGGGAGGGACACTTAGGGATATGGAGTCAAACTTCTTAAAATGAATGAAAACATTGACTTATCTGTAGAAATTTTCAGAGGATACAGGCTAAATGAGGTGATGAATCTGAGTTATAATTTGTAAATTTGTAGAGTGTAGGAAGAAAAAGAAAACATGTAATTGCATCATAGCATTAAATAAATGAATTCTTAATTAGTTAGGAAGAACTTAACATAGTTTAAATTTCTTCAGCCGAGAGCATCACAAGATGAATTATGGGCCTTTGACAATCCAATTTAAATAGAAGACAGTGAAAATGAAATCAGAAATACATGAAATACATATAAAGAGAGAAGACAAACTCAGATGACCACCATTAGAATTGTTTCATGGAAACTCCAAATACTTCTGCATATTTATTCAATTCAGATTTAGAAAATTACAATGCATTCTGAACAACTAAAATCATGCCCTTACACCTATGCCAAACTCTAATACATTTGGAACTTCTAATACTTATACAATTTGAGTTCCTTTAGTTAGAAACCGATTACAATAGCTGAAATGAAACTTTTCAGCTTCAAAAATTGATTACAATGATTAACATGAAAATGTTTCATGATCCAACTATTGATTCCTCTGATGTTTCAAATTCTTCTTTTGCCACTTGTTCTATCCTGGTCTTTTGTCTTATCTTCCATATTCAGTGACACCTAGACATCATTTGCTGGACCCTGGAAAATTGCACTTTGTTTTACCCAGCCGTACTATCTCCTTCCATTGTGAGTCAAAAGGAATATCATATTCCATCATTTCTTTGATTAGGATCTCCAGGTACATGCAAGAGGCATATGTCATGATTGGTAGTCCAATATTCACTATTTTGAACTTATTCAAAATATCAAAATATGTAATCAAATGTTCAACCAAGGATGCTCCTTTCAAGTTTTCCTCCAGGTTTTCAAACTTGGAGTGATCCTTTCTGCATTGAGTGAGGCGAGAGTTGTATTCCTCCTCATCATATGATTTTCCTTTTCCATCCCAAAATGGTGGTAGGCCTTTGATTAACAACTCTTCAAACAGATCCTTGAATTCCTGTACACTTTGCTCCATTTGTGTGGCCTTAGTTTGGACTGATTTTAACAGGTTATGTTTGGAAATAACCCTCCTAGCCTAGATAATCAATGTAGTCCTATATTTGACCTTGATTGTCTAAATCTCTGTAGTAGGGATGGATCTTAGTAGGTTTATGTAATTTTGGGCCCACACTGATGGTTTCTTTGCTAAGGTCTCATTTACAACAGTGCACCTTCTTCTGGCTATGATGGCCATGTTGTCTTCATCATTGATGAAGTTTAAGTACACTCTAAACTTGGCATCTTCAGCAACTATAGAATCCCATATGATGTGTTTGGCTCCATGCAACAAACCTTTTCCTCTCAATCTTATTTCCAACTTGTCTATCCTCTCTTGCAAAGCTTGATTCTCCTTTTGAAATTGAGTCATTCTTTCATCTTTTGTTTTCATTGTCTGCTTCAATTTCTCTATGTCTCCCTTTAACCCCTTGATTTCTCTTACCTTCAGGACAACTTGTGACATAGCTTGGACAATTACTTCAGTGCTTGGTCCAACTTCTACAGTAGGAGGTACAAGTACAACCATGTTCAGTAATTATGTCTATCCTTGTGACAATTCACCTTTTCTTGTTCTAGCTGTAATAGCTTATCCTTGTAGTTCAATTCCTCTTGTCGAAATGATTCCTTTTCCTGTTCTAGAGAAATCAGTTCTGTTGTTTGTAGATGCTCCATGGCAGATATTTTCAGTTTCTTCTTCAATCTTTGAATCATCTTGTCCTTTTCATCCAATGAGGATTTCACTCCCTGGGGGCCTTTAGATTGTATCCTCTTGAACTGAGTTTTCCAAGCTTTGTTGGATGCCTTTTCTTGCCTCAACTTCCCTTCCAACTTTATTGCATAAATTGACATCTTTGAATTCTTCAGACGTAGAATCAAGTAATTAGAATACAACATATCACTGGTATTCCTGTGGAATTTGACTTTGTCTGGAGCAATAATGTTGTCATATTTTATCTTTATCTTAGACACTTTGTCTTCATCTACATCTGCTATATTAAATTTCCTCTTCTCTTTATCTCTTATTGTGAACAGAGAAGACTTGTGATGAGAAATTATTTCCACTTCAGGGACTAACTCTCACATCTCACCCATAGCCATATTTCCTTTCTCAACATATTGTTTTTGCAAATCCTTTTTAGATTGATAAGTTGCTTCAGACATCTTATCAAAGATGTCTTTTTTGTTGTTGAAAGTTCTTGAGATGCCTTCACTTTGGATCTTGCTTCCCTTCTCAACTTCTATAGTGTTGGTACCACTCTCCACCATATCCATATTCACTTGTTATTTAGGCTCTTCCTCCTCTAGATCCACTATCTATGGGGATTGCCTGATCTTCATATTCTTAGGGGTAGTCTGATGATCACTGGTGCCCATGGATTCTAAACTACTTCTCTTGCCGTAAACACTTACTTTGGGGACTTTAAATATCAACTTTTGAGGATTTTTTTGTGTTTGAGTCCATTGCAGGGTTGCCTCCATTTTGTGTGTTTGAGTTGATTGCAAGATTGCTTCCATATCAACACATACTTCTAGATTTTCCAATTTGTCAAAACCCTCAACGTGTTCATGCTCATAAGGGGCTTGTTTGTTCATCATTATTCTCTTCGATATGATCTGATTTGGATCATATATTATTCCCTTTAGTTGTGCAAAACCAAACTCTTTGAATTTTTCTTGGATACGAGATAAGCATGATCTAGTCTTGACAATGAAGGGTCCAATGATGAAAGGGAATTTGAGGTTGGAGGCTTTGTGAAATTTTAGGAAATTCTTTGTATCTCATATGATTATTTTCCTAATGAATTGAAGGGAAAAGACTCTGGGTGTTAGAAAAATAGTTAGAAGATAGGGGGATTCATGAAAACCATAAACCCAAACTACTGTTTAATGCATGGACAATACCCAGTCCCCTACCCTGTTTTCTAGATTTGGATCTAAATAGCTCCTCATGTAATCCAAGACTCTTGGTAGGTTGGTGTTGAAAATCAAGTTGTAAATCTTGGACAAGACCTTGTTGATGAAGATGAGAAATGTGGTCCTATTACATTTAGTTGATATGAATGCTACTTCATGAAAATCTCTCTTATTTTTTTCCAGGAAAATATTCAACAAGTATGTGTAATATCTTAAATGTCTTAGTGATGTAAATTTCACTAGTTGTTTGTGGATATTATCAGCTATGAATTGATTGAAGCTAACACAGACTGACATAATATATTATGACTGAAAAAATGATCAAAAGAAAACCCAACATGATCTTGACCACATGCTTGTCATTATCTAGACCTAAAATTTGACTCAACAAGGAACATACCCATTGGACCTTAATAACCATGATACTACACTCATTGGCAAAGATAGACTTTCAAAAAGATGCTCTGGTTTGACAATTGTCTATAAGAATAGGTATTTGACTTCTGATGGACACTCCCTGTAAACCCTAATTATATTTTCTTCCTCGAACGATTTAGACACTACGGATAAGGAATCTGGTATACCGAGGGCACCTTGAATTGATAGTCTCTCTACCCTACAAAAGACTTTAGACCCCTATTTATTGACGACAACTCTTCCTGTGAATACTACTCTATGCACCAACCTATGAATTCAGGGAAAGAGAATGTGACCTCAAAAACATAAGGAACTATAGTGTTCTGGATTACTTCAAGGAAGGTTATCTGCTTCCCTACATTATCGAACATATTAGCTCTGGACACATATATGGGAGAAATGGTTATTTCATTGTTGAACACATCTGAATCTCGATCAATTAGGGCTTCTTCGTTTAACACGGGGTCTTTCTCTGTTACTAAAATTATGATAGGGTCCATGGTGGCGATGAAAAATACCTGTAAATGAGTGAAAAAGGAGTGAGTTTGATGTATTGTTGAGATTTAGTTTGAAAGGAGTGGTCACGCAAAATTTCAATGTTCCATTATTTGAAAAATACTAAAATAAATGACAAGCACCCTTTTTATATACTTTCCTGATTTTGGGGGTGCAAGGAAGTAGTTTGGCGCAACCCGTTTCTCACCCCAAAATCCACCCAGTGGCTCCACATGGTCCCGACCCAAAACCGTGGTTTATTTTTTGGCCTTCTTTCGGGAATTATCCTTCGCACAACTCCTACTCTTGAAAGGATCTTCGACCATCATTCTGGGGAGACTCACGATCTACGATGTGTCAGGTCTCATCACCTCATCACCCACCAGATATAGCTTTCTCCCACTAGATTTATCCATGTCCTCTAGTTTGTCACGCCTCCACATTAGTTTAGCACCTTCCTAAGTCTTGAAAACTCGATTTCACATTGAAATTTTTTATGGTGATAACACTTGCTAGGATTCCCATGCACTCACACATGTGCACCTCGAGCCATTTCCTCCATTATAGAACTTTGATAATGCATGCACCTATGGAACCCATAGTTATACTTTATTTATCCTATGTATTTCCTATGAAGCCCAATGTACATGTATTTTCTTGAGCCTGTGTTGTGTCTTAACGATTGGTTGTTGCTACCAACGTAGTTCATGGACTGAGCGTGAATTGTTGCCATTATCTATGTCCATACTGATTCTTATGACTACTATAACCTTGTTGTATTTTATAAGGAGATGGATTGAAGAAGCAGGTTGTCAAACCTGTGAGAAACTCTCTCCATGTGAAAGAGTTGGTTGGGAATGAAGAAGCAGGTTGTTAGGCCCATGAGAAACTCTCTTCAGGTGAGAGAGTTGGTTGGGAAAGAAGAAGTAGGTTTTCAGGCTTGTGAGAAACACTCTCCAAGTGAGAGAGGTTACTGGGAAGTGGTTTCTCATGGAGGGATCCAAAAAACATCTATAGTTCTCTAAGAATTCATGTCTGGCCTGTTGTTGAAGCCTTGGAAGGAAAGTGGGGCAACCAAAGGAATATTGCGTAGAGAAGGGGAACATTTCCTGGGTTGGGACATGCATGTGGGGAAACAAAGGTTGTAGGTTGTGTGTATAGGCTGGCTCCTGGGAGGGAATCCTTTTTGATTGACTATGTAGCATCTGATTGTCTCATCCTAGCCTAGGAAACCCTTTATCTAGATGGAGCTTAGTCCCATCTCGGGGGTGACCCACTACTCAGAGTGATGAGAAGCGTGGTCTATCGCTGGGAGGTTCATGGAAGGTCTACACGCAGTTGGTGCTCTTCTACAAAAAGATAAGTACCATTTCTATGTTCATTTACATGTTGTGTATTTGTACATGTCTAATATTTATAAGTATTGCATGTATATGATTTATGTGTAGGATTACTATTATTTCCGCATTGATCTATATATTAACATAATGTAATTTTATGTTAGTTTATATATGTATGATGTTCTCCAAGAGTTTCTGTGTGCCATAGCTCAGCGTGTCTATGGCTGGGTATGTTACATTTTGGTTATCAGAAGCTTAGTAAGAACGTGTTTTAGAGTAGCATGGCCTAGCCTCGGTGGCTGAGGGTGTTATAATATGGTATCACAGATTGAAAGTGTTTTCGGTGGCATGCCCCATCTTGGGTGGCTGGGGATGTTACAAATTGTTATCGTAGCCCATGGTTTCAACAATAAACCTGGATGGGACGTGTATCAGGAATTGAAGTAAAAATTCCACATGGATTTGATGTACAAAGGGCCAAAGGGGTGCTGAGAGAGATCTTGGGTGGTAATGGAAATCTCAAGAGAAGTGGCAGAGTAGTTATCATAGCAATCGTGGTTGATAACCACAATGTTGAATTTGAACCGTAGCCATAGTATTTGCGGGGGGACGGGGGGCGGGGAAGACCCTTTCCAGCCATCAGATCTAGAAAAGGTGCACAAAACTTAACCTTCAAGTCCTTCAGACTTCATGAGTTCAATGAATTTTATGGTTTTTTGAGAAAAAGGGATCGAAGCCCGAAGTTCTGATGTCCTAGGGTGTTTTTCATACATAGATCATCCAGGAGGAGAAGAGTCGTGGATTTTCCCCGAGCAGTTCGACGATTTGGAGTTCAGGGAAATTGGTTGAAGTGCGTGTAGAATGGATTTCCTTCAGAAGTTATGAAGTCCATAACTCATCTGGACCATTCAATTAACAAGGACACATGTCCACAGATCAACCGTGTAGAATTTGACAGTTTGAAAATTCAGAGTTTGAGAGAATCGAGAGGTAATGTTAAGAAAATATCTCAAGTCCTAGATCCCTAGAGTCTCAAAGTTTCGGGAAGCAATTATTCAACAGTTTGGAGTTCGGAAGAAACATGGTGATAATTCAAGAAATCCACCAAAGCCTAGAGCTATGAAGTGCTGAAACACAGGGTATGACGTGGCATGAAGATGTCACCAGGGGTGACATGGACCTTTTCTAGTCATGCTACGTGTCAATCAAAATTATACTTTTGACAACTTTGTTGGACCAGTAACAGTCCAACACATGGGGCCCAGGTGTCACCCTCTTATATAATGACATATGTGCTACGTGGACCTTGAAAAAGTTAAGAGGTTCAGGAAGAAATTGGAGAAGAAGTTCTGGAGCATCGAAACTCTGAAGCCATGAAGGATCACCAACCTAGTACTTCACCAATTTGGAGTTTGGGAGAATCTATGAGTAATGAGGTAGAAACATAAAAATACCGAATCTTTGAAGAAGGAACCTCCACAATTTCACCAATTCAATGTTTCGAGGAAATAATGGATGGTGAAGGAATAAATTCCAGATCTCTGAAGTCCCAGATGATTGAAGTCTTGAAGCTCCTGGAAACAATTTTTTGGCAGTTCGACATTCGAGAGTTAACAATTTTGTTGATGTAAAAACATTTGAAGCCCAAAGTGCTGAAATGCCAATGTGATTTGACATGATGATGTCACATAGGGTGACATGGGCCTACCCTAGCCTACCACATGTCACTTAATTTGTACCTTTGATAGGCCTTTGGAACAAATTGTGACCTGACACATGTTGGTCGTCAGTGGGGCCATGTGTTACCACCATAATGGAATGACAATAGAGCTAAGGAAACCACCGATTTTAGAAATTCGGCATTCAAAGGAAATGTTAGAAGAAGTTGTGAAATCTATCGAAGTCTGAAGCACCAGAGCATCATAGATCTGAAGAGACACTGGTTCATTACTTCATTGAATCGGTGTTCGGGAAAAATGAAGTGCGATCAAGGAGAAACCTTCGAAGCCCGAAGTTCCAAAGTCACGAAGCACCAGAGTGACGTGGCCTATTGACATCACCTATGGTGACTTGGACACACTTGATGCTTTCCACATGTCATCTTGTTTTGTTCTTTTTAAAAACCGTTTGTTCCAGTTAGAACTTGACACGTGTCACCCATCAAATTGGGCCACATGTCGTCTCCACTTTTCTTCCACATAGTAAACCTCCCTAGTCCTTCATTGCTAATGAGACTCCTAGTGTTCACCATTTTTGCATTCAGAGGAAAAATGGTATGATGAAGGTAAAACATCTGAAGCCCAAAGAAACGATGTTCTATTGTAATGAAATGCCAAAGTGCTAGCCTGAGAATTCAGAAATTTAGCATTCAGGGGAATGTGTGTATGTTAATGCAGGAACCTACAAAGCACGAAGCTCCAGAGAGATTCTCTAGGAATTTTCCTGTTTGGTGTTTAGAGGAAATGAGGTGTGGAGTAGGAGGAACTTCCAAAGCCCGAAGTTTTGAAGTTCTGAAGCTCTAAGGCAGTGGAGCCCCGAAGCTCCGAAGATGTATTGTGAAAGGATTCACTAGTTTGGCATTCAGAAGAAATAAGGGCTGAAGTAGAAAGAGCTTCTGAATTCCTGAAGCATATGATAAGCACAATAATAATAAGCACCTGGTCACAGACCATGGTCACATGCAATTGGGGGCCAAAGAAAAAGGGCTAGTGCCCAAAAATTATTTTCTTTTAAGGAAGAAAAGGGGCTTAGAAAGGAAGCCCATGGGGTTTTGATTGTTCGTACCTGCGTCAAAAGTGGTAAAGACGGTATTTGTACGATATGAGTGGATCCAAAAAGGTTCCAAGAGATATTTTGTCTCTGATAAAGGAGAATAAATGCATAGGGATTGAATCATTGAAAGGACAATTTTCAATTGTTCATAACTTTCTGCTTGGGATTCAGAATTGAGCAAGGAAGCAGTCATTAGAAAGGTTAAGAAAGAGGATTCTAGAAAAAGGTGCTAGAGATGTATACAGATTGAAGAGAAACAAGGATCAGTCCTACATATTGGAGGTAAAACCTTTATTATTTCCAACACAATGCACAATGGAAGCATGGTGTGAAAGGCATCAAAGATGGCATGACAGAAGTTGAATATGCATATCAAGTTGAAAAATCAGATGGTTCAAGACAAGAGAAAGTAATAATTCATCAAGATAATCTCAGTGATGAACTCATGGGTCCATTCTCTTGGGTTTTGTAGGTTGGGAAAAAGAGATATGGTGTACTTTGGATTGTTGAGAGTGTTGAAAGGCTTGTGATATCTTGAGTGATAAAAATCTTGTTAGTATGATATCAATGGTAGTTCTGCAAGAACTGCACACCGCTGAGAATCCTTGGAGTTTCTAGTGGGGATATTTCCTGACCACTAGCACTAGACCCCTCAAGAGAAATGGAACAACCTCAGGGGCTGCATGATAGATAAAGGTGTTCATTTTTTTGGGTTGTGCAAGATGAGGGGGAAAGAGAGATAGAAATTAGGATTTGTTGTGTGGTTGGGAAACCTAAGAGGTAGTTAGCCAACTGATGCGTTTTTTAGATTTTGCCTAGGACCCATCCTTGTGGATTCTTAGCCCTGGCTCAGGGGTGACTTCTTGTTGAGAGTAAAAGAACAAAAAATTCTATGGTTGGGAGGAATGTCCTTGTTCTGCATCTAGTTGGTGAATGTTACTTGAAAGATAAGTTCCTTCTATGTTTTCTGTCTTATATTATTTCCACTATGTATTTAATTATCTTTAAGATATGTATTTTAATGTGTCTATCTATTGGTTATTTGTTTTGCATGGCACGTTGTTTAATTTGTATGTTGTAGCATGGATATTGTATTATGCATG
>JASDQU010244799.1:18795-31683 GCA_032191745.1 Picea mariana | reverse complement strand
TCTGTTGGTATTTGCTGCAATATTTATGTCTCTACATATTATAATACATTTGGTACCTTACAATAAGTCATTCTTCTACCATTCGATCGTCTAAATGCTTTCATGTCACTATCCCATTTCCTTCTTTTCTATTCATACAATGTGACCCATGGTCAGGTTGCCTCTGCATTATAAAGAATGAATTTATTGATGGCATCGATTTCTAAATTTGGTGATGTATACAAAAATTCAAAATGAATAGCATGAGATCAAATATATATTATCAACATAAAGAATGAATTTATTGATGGAGTCAATTTCTAAATTCATCAATGTATACGAGAATTCAAAACGAATAGCATGGGATCAATTATATATTATCAACTTCAATGTAAACAATTTCTTTCTATGAAATTGATAAAATATAACTGACTTACTCTTTATAAAGTGAATTTTTCCATTCGTTTGGAGTGACTTCCGTTAACTTTTTTCCTCATATTGATGGTCATCCCAAACAAATTCCTTTGCTATTTCATCAATTTTCTTGATGTACTCATTGAAAAAATAGAAAAACTTGTATACTATGTACCCTTTGCCATAAATCCCTCTAGTTTTTCCCTTTGTCGAACAAACCCCTTCAATGTTTTCATGCACCTCTCTAAGAACAACAACCAATGACATGATAGCACCCCAAGAATTTCAACCTCATTAGGTAAGTGAATTAGAAAATGGACTTGAAATTCCATAAAAACTTATGGAAAGTTCCTTCTCAAACATAAAACAATCTTAGCTATCTCTCGACACCACCATGGAATTCTAGACATATGAATCTCCTTTGATGTCATCCAATGTATAAATGCAGATAATTTCAATATGGCATGTTGTAGGTATTGGGGGAAGTCATGGTTCACACAACCATGCATGTACAAGGGATAATGGCACTGCAAAATAGACACAAAGATAATTAATTTCCATAAATTGAGTGAATAACATATTTTTACTGACAATATAGAAGAAGAGTCATGTATTCAACACACATAGACTTAGAAGTTTCATATGATCATGTGTTTTCAACCCATACAGATTCCCTTCTACAGTGAAGAATCATATATTTGACCCATATAAAGAAGGTGTTGTCACACTCAATATAACATCATGTGCCATATAAAGATCATCTTTATTCAAAATCCATGGGACGTCACCTTTTTTAAAAAACCAAGAGGGAATAGGATCTCCTCTACTTTATTTTCTTGGTTAGTGTCTCTTTTTAGTATTTGAAGCAATAAGATCTCTCCTAAGAGCCAATGTGTCACTTTTATTCGATGATTTGTGCCTCCACAATGATAATGAGCCATTTTTTAATATATTCTTGAGATATAGTAAGTGGACAATCTTAAGATGTTCCCAATATGGAAGATCATAAAACACATATTTCCCTTTCATCCAACTGGACATTTTCTCAACATAGGTGTCACAAAATCCAGGATCACTGAACATAGGATCCCCATTTAAATAAAAACATTATGTAATTTCCTTCTCCTTCTCTGTGTCATGTTCCCTAATCCAATCTTTTAATGTCCTTATTTTATATCTTTGGTTTCTCTCTAGTTTACCATTGAAAGAAGATGCAACTCTTCTATGTGGTCTTCTGGGAGGTATACCCTATAACAGTCGTAAAAATGGTTTTGTAGGTGGTTGGAAAACTTAGCCTTTATATAAGGTCCACTAAATTTATGTCCATGATACCCTTTTGTTACAATACCTATGATGTTATAATATACATAACATGTTAGTGTCAAAAATATAGTTGCATCAAATGAAGTATGCTAAATAACATTACAGATATAAACAAATCAATAAATATACTTACACAAACACATTCATAGTCTTGGATAATCATGCGTGGTGTATGAACACATTCCATACAACATAAAAGACCTCTTGGGATGGGTATTGATACATCATATACATGTATCCCTTACAACAATTTCTTAAATTTGTCGATCAATAGTTGGAGGTAGACATCCATTCTCTTCACTTTTCATCTACTCAAGACTATAAGAGCCAACATATGATGTTCAATATTCATGAAAAACCACGAGGGCATATTGTTATTGTAATATCCCAAGACCGAGCCCTAGTTGTAATTGTGAACGTAAATATGTTTTGTAGCCTAGTGATCCAAGTGATTATAAGCTAGGAGGCTTATGTGATGATTAGGCCGGAGAGCCTATATGCTAAAGGCCAATGAACCTACTTTTGTATATGTAAATACTCATATAATTAATATAAATACATAGCTATGTGTAGAATGACCACGATAAACATAATGGGGGACTAAGTTCTACTAAGGAACGGGAAGGGGCTAAGAGGCTAGGAAAAAGGGCTAATATTGAGGGCTTATCTCTTAGGGAATATTATAATATATTTCCTAAAAGACTAAGTTTTGGGAAATAACCAATTTTATCCTAAGTTCCTTTGGGGAAACGAATGAACTCCAAGTGGAGAGGAACATGCTCCAAGAGAGCCATTTGTCAATCTTGGTGCATGCAGTTATATTTGGAAAGCTCGTCATTCTTGGGGTTCTCTACCATTCTTGTTATTAGCACTCTGTAAATTTGTTTGAATGATAAAACAAATGACAGAGGTAAGCTACAAGACAACTTTAGAGATATGTACTAGCCTGCTCAGCTAAGAGAGGGATCTCTCCTGTCACTTGGTGTTTCTTTGACAATCAATGGCTAGGTTTTGTTGTTTTTTTTTTTTTATAAATTTGTTGGCAAGGAAGGGGAGGGACACTTAGGGCCATGGAGTCAAACTTCTTAAAATGAATGAAAACATTGACTTATCTATAGAAATTTTTAGAGGATACAGGCTAAATGAGGTGATAAATCTGAGTTATAATTTGTAAATTTGCAGAGTGTAGGAAGAAAAAGAAAACATGTAACTGCATCATAGCATTAAATAAATGAATTCTTAATTAGATAGGAAGAACTTAACATAGTTTAAATTTCTTCAGCCGAGAGCATCACAAGATGAATTATGGGCCTTTGACTATCTAATTTAAATAGAAGCTAGTGAAAATGAAATCAGAAATACATGAAATACATACAAAGAGAGAAGACAAACTCAGATGACCACCATTAGAATCATTTCATGGAAACTCCAAAGACTTCTGCATATTTATTCAATTCAGATTCAGAAAATTACAATGTGTTCTGAACAACTAAAATCGTGCTCTTACACCTATGCCAACCTCTAATACATTTGGAACTTCTAATACTTATACAATTTGAGTTCCTTTAGTTAGAAAACGATTACAATAGCTGAAATGAAACATTTCAGCTTGAAAAACTGATTACAATGATTAACATGAAAATGTTTCATGATCCAACTATTGATTCCTCTGATGCTTCAAATTCTTCTTTTTCTACTTGTTCTATCCTGTTCTTTTGTTTGATCTTCCATATTCAGTGACACCTAGACATCATTTGCTGGACCCTGGAAAACTGTACTTTGTTTTACCCAGTCGTACTATCTCCTTCCATTGTGAGTCAAAAGGGATATCATAGTCCATCATTTCTTTGATTAGGATCTCCAGGTACATGCAGGAGGCATATGTCATGATTGGTATTCCAATATTCACTATTTTGAACTTATTCAAAATCTCAAAATATGCAATCAAATGTTCAACCAAAGATGCTCCTTTCAAGTTTTCCTCCAGGTTTTCAAACTTGGAGTGATCCTTTCTGCATTGAGTGAGGAGAGAGTTGTATTCCTCCTGATCATATAATTTTTCTTTTCCATCCCAAAATGGTGGTAGGCCTTCGATTAACAACTTTTCAAATAGATCCTTGAATTCCTGTACACTTTTCTCCATCTGTGTGGCCTTAGTTTGGACTGATTTTAGCAGGTTATGTTTGGAAATAACCCTCCTGGCCTAGATAATCAATGTAGTCCTATATTTGACCTCGATTGTCTAAATATCTGTAGTAGGGATGGATTTTAGTAGGTTTATGGAATTTTGGGCCCACACTGATGGTTTCTTTGCTAAGGTATCATTTACAACAGTGCACCTTCTTCTGGCTGTGATGGCCATGTTGTCTTTATCATTGATGAAGTTTAAGTACACTCTAAACTTGGCATATTCAGTAACTATAGAATCCCATATGATGTGTTTGGCTCCATGCAACAAACCTTTTCCTCTCAATCTTATTTCCAACTTGTCTATCCTCTCCTACAAAGCTTGATTCTCCTTTTGAAATTGAGTCATTCTTTCATCTTTTGTTTTCATTGCCTACTTCAATTTCTCTATGTCTGCCTTTAACCCCTTGATTTCTCCTACCTTCAGGCCAACTTGTGACATAGCTTGGACAATTCCTTCAGTGCTTGGTCCAACTTCTACAGTAGGAGGTACAACTACAACCATGTTAATTAATTATGTCTATCCTTGTGACAATTCACCTTTGCTTGATCTAGCTGTAATACCTTATCCTTGTAGTTCAATGCCTCTTGTCGAAATGATTCCTTTTCCTCTTCTATAGAAATTAGTTCTGTTGTTTGTAGATGCTCTGTGGCAGATATTTTCAGTTTCTTCTTCAAGCTTTGAATCATCTTGTCCTTTTCATCCAATGAGGATTTCACTCCCTGGGGGCCTTCAGATTCTATCCTCTTGAACTGAGTTTTCCAAGCTTTGTTGGATGCCTTTTCTTGCCTCAACTTCCCTTCCAACTTTATTGCATAAGTTGACATCTTTAAATTCTTCAGACTTAGAATCAAGTAATTAGAATACAACATATCACTGGTATTCCTGTGGAATTTGACTTTGTCTGGAGCACTGATGTTGTCATAATTTATATTTATCTTAGACACTTTGTCTTCATCTACAACTGCTATATTAAATTTCATCTTCTCTATATCTCTTATTGTGAACAGAGAAGACTTGTGATGAGAAATTATTTCCACTTCAGGGACTAACTCTCCCATCTCACCCATAGCCATATTTCCTTTCTCAACATATTGTTTTTGCAAATCCTTTTTAGATTGATAAGCTGCTCCAGATGTCTTATCAAAGATGTTTTTTTTGCTGTTGAAAGTTCTTGAGATGCCTTCACTTTGGAGCTTGCTTCCCTTCTCAACTTCTATAGTGTTGGTACCACTCTCCACCATATCCATATTCACTTGTTATTTAGGCTCTTTCTCCTCTAGATCCACTATCTGTGGGGATTGCCTGATCTTCATCTTCTTAGGGGTAGCCTGATGATCACTGGTGCCCATGGATTCTGAACTACTTCTCTTGCCTTAAACACTTACTTTGGGGACTTTAAATATCAACTTCTAAGGAGTTTTTTGTGTTTGAGTCCATTGCAGGGTTGCCTCCATGTTCTGTGTTTGAGCTGATTGCAAGATTGCTTCCATATCAGCACATACTTCTAGATTTTCCAAATTTTCAAAACCCTCAACGTGTTCATGCTCATAAGGGGCTTGTTTGTTCATCATTATTCTCTTCGATATGATCTAATTTGGATCATATATTCTTCCCTGTAGCTGTGCAAAACCAAACTCTTTGAGTTTTTCTTGGATACGAGATAATCATGATCTTGTCTTGACAATGAAGGGTCCAATGATGAAAGGGAATTTGATGTTGGAGGCTTTGTGCAATTTTAGGAAATTCTTTGTATCTCATATGATTATTTTCCTAATGAATTCAAGGGAAAAGACTCTGGGTGTTAGAAAAATAGGCAGAAGATAGGGGGATTCATGACAACCATAAACCCAAACTACTATTTAATGCATGGACAATACCCAGTCCCCTACCCTATTTTATGGATTTGGCTATAAATAGATCCTCATGTAATCCAAGACTCTTGGTAGGTTGGTGTTGAAAATCAAGTTGTAAACCCTAGACAAGACTTTGTTGATGAAGATGAGCAATGTGATCCTCTTACATTTAGTTGATATGAATGCTACTTCATGAAAACCTCTCTTATTTTTTTCCAGGAAAATACTCAACAAGTATGTGTAATATCTTAAATGTCTTAGTGATCTAAAATTCACTAGTTGTTTGTGGATATTATTAGCTATGAATTGATTGAAGCTAACAAAGACTGACAGAATAGAGTATGACTGAAAAATGCTCAAAAGAAAACCCAACATGACCTTGACCACATGCTTGTCATTATCTAGACCTAAAATTTGACTCAACAGGGAACATACCCATTGGACCTCAATAACCATGATACTACACTCATTGGCAAAGACAGACTTTCAAAAAGATGCTCTGGTTTGACAATTGTCTATAAGAATAGGTATTTGACTTATTATGGACACTCCTTGTAAACCCTAATTATATTTTCTTCCTCGAACGATTCAGACACTACGGATAAGGAATCTGGTATACTGAGGGCACCTTGAATTGAGAGTCTCTCTACCCTACACAAGACTTTAGACCCCTGTTTACTAACGACAACTTTCTCTTCCTGTGAATACTGCTTTGTGCACCAACCTATGAATTCGGGGAAAGGGAATGCGACCTCGAAAACATAAGGGACTATAATGTCTTGGATTACTTCAAGGAAGGTTATCTTCTTCCCTACACTATCAAACATATTAGCTCTGGACATAGATATGGGAGAAATGGTGATTTCAGTGTTGAACACATCTGAATCTCGATCAATTAGGGCTTCTTCGTTTAACATAGGGTCTTTCTCTATTACTAAAATTATGATAGGGTCCATGGTGGCGATGAAAAATACCTGTAAACGAGCAGAAAAGGAGTGAGTTTGATGTATTGTTGAGATTTAGTTTGAATGGAGTGGTCACGCCAAATTTCAACGTTCTAGTATTTGAAAAATACTAAAATAAACAAAAAAGCACCCTTTTTATATACTTTCCTGATTTCGGGGGTGTTAGGAAGTAGTTTGGCGTAACCCATTTGTCACCCCAAAATCCACCCAGTGGCTCCACGTGGTCCTGACCCAAAACTGTGGTTTATTTTTCGGCCCGCTTTTGGGAATTATCCTTCGCGCAACTCCTACCCCTGAAAGGATCTTTGACCATCATTCTGGGGAGCCTCAAGATCTGCAATGTGTTGGGTCTCATCACCTCATCACCCACCAGATATAGCTTCCTCCCGCCAGATTTATCCATCTCCTCTAGTTTGTCACGCCTCCACATCAGTTTAGCACCTTCCTAAGTCTTGAAAACTCGATTTCACATGGAAATTTTTTATGGTGATAACACTTGCTAGGATTCCCATGCACTCACACATGCGCACCTCGAGCCATTTCCTCCATTATAGAAATTTGATAATGCACACACCTATGGAACCCATAGTTATACTTGATTTATCCTACGTATTTCCTATGAAGCCTTATGTACATGTATTTCCTTGAGACTTTGTTGTGTCTTAACGGTTGGTTGTTGCTACCAACGTAGTTCATGGACTGAGCGTGAATTGCTACCATTATCTATGTCCATACCGATTCTTATGACTACTAGAATCTTGTTGTATTTTATAAGGAGATGGATTGAAGAAGCAGGTTGTCAGACCTGTGAAAAACTCTCTCCATGTGAGAGAGTTGGTTGCGAATGAAGAAGCAGGTTGTCAGGCCCATGAGAAACTCTCTTCAGGTGAGAGAGTTGGTTGGGAAAGAAGAATTAGGTTTTCAGACTTGTGAGAAACACTCTCCAAGTGAGAGAGGTTACTGGGAAGTGGTTTCTCATGGAGGGATCCAAAAAACATCTATAGTGATCTAAGAATTCATGTCTGGCCTGTTGTTGAAGCCTTGGAAGGAAAGTGGGGAAACCAAAGGACTATTGTGCAGAGAAGGGGAACATTTCCTGGGTTGGGACATGCATGTGGGGAAACAAAGGTTGTAGGTTGTGTGTATAGGTTGGCTCCTGGGAGGGAATCCTTTTTGATTGACTATGTAGCATCTGATTGTCTCATCCTAGCCTAGGAATCCCTTTATCCAGATGGAGCTTAGTCCTATCTCGGGGGTGACCCACTACTCAGAGTGATGAGAAGCGTGGTCTATGGATGGGAGGTTCGTGGAAGGTCTACATGCAGTTGGTGCTCTTCTACAAAAAGATAAGTACTATTTCTATGTTCATTTACATGTTGTGTATTTGTACATGTCTAATATTTATAAGTATTGCATGTATATGATCTATGTGTAGGATTACTATTATTTCCGCATTGATCTATATATTAGCATAATGTAATTTTCTGTTAGTTTATATATGTACGATGTTCTCCAAGAGTTTCTGTGTGCCATAGCTCAGTGTGTCTATTGCTGGGTATGTTACATTTTTCTTATCGGAAGCTTAGTAAGAATGTGTTTTAGAGTAGCACGGCCTAGCCTCGATGGATAAGGGTGTTACAATATGGTATCATAGTTTGAAAGTGTTTTCGGTGGCATGCCCCATCTTGGGTGGCTGGGGATGTTACAAATTGTTATCTTAGCCCATGGTTTCAACACTAAACTTGGATGGGCCATGTATCACGAATTGAAGTAAAAATTCCACTTGGATTTTATGTACAAAGGGCCAAAGGTGCACTGAGAGAGATCTTGGGTGGTAATGGAAAGCTCAAGAGAAGTGGCGAATTAGTTATCATAGTGATCGTGGTCGATAACCAAAATGTTGAATTTGAACCATAGTATTTGCGGAGGGGGGGGGGGGAAGACCCTTTCCAGCCATCAGATCTGGAAAAGGTGCACAAAAATTAACCTTCAAGTCCTTTGGACTTCGTGACTTCGATGATTTTTATGGTTTTTTGAGGAAAAGGGGTCGAAGCCCAAAGTTCTGATGTCCCAGGGTGTTTTTCATACATAGGTCATCTAGGAGGAGAAGAGTCATGGATTTTCCTCGAGTAGTTCAATGGTAGGACCTTGTTGGACTAGTAGCAGTCTGACACATGGGGCCCAGGTGTCACCCTCTTATATAATGACATATGTGCTATGTAGACCTAAAAAAAGTTAAGAGGTTCAAGAAGAAATTAGAGAAGAAGTTCTGGAGCGTCGAAACTCTGAAGCCACGAAGGATCACCAACCTAGTACTTCACCAAATTGGAGTTTGGGAGAATCACTGAGTAATGAGGTAGAAACACAAAAATATCGAATCTCTAAAGAAGGAACCTCCACAATTTCACCAATTTGATGTTTCGAGGAAATAATGGATGGTGAAGGAATAAATTCTAGATCTCCGAAGTCCCAGAGGCTTGAAGTCTCGAAGCTCCTGGAAACAATTGTATGGCAGTTCGACATTCGAGAGTTAACAATTTTGTGGATGTAAAAACATTTGAAGCCCAAAGTGCCAAAGTGCTGAAGTGCCAATGTGACTTGACATGATGATGTCACATAGGGTGACATGGACCTACCCTAGCCTACTACATGTCACTTAATTTGTACCTTTGATAGGCCTTTGGAAAAAATTGTGACCTGACACATGTTGGTCATCAGTGGGGCCATGTGTTACCACCATAATGGAATGAGAACAGAGCTAAGGAAACCACCGATTTTAGAAATTCGGCATTCAAAGGAAATGTTAGAAAAAGTTGTGAAATCTATAAAATTCTCAAGCGCCGGAGCGTCATAGATCCAAAGAGACACTGGTTCATTACTTCGTTGATTCGGTGTTCTGGCAAAATGAAGTGCGATCAAGGAGAAACCTTCGAAGCCTAAAGTTCCAAAGTGACGAATCACTAGAGTGACATGGCCTGTTGATGTCACCTATGGTGAATTGGACACACTTGATGCTTTCCACATGTCATCTTATTTCATTCTTTTCAAAAACCGTTTGTGCCAGTTAGAACTTGACATGTTTCACCCATCAAATTGGGCCACATGTCGTCTCCACTTTTCTTCCACATAGTAAACCTCCCTGGTCTGTGATTTCTAATGAGACTCTGAGTGTTCACCATTTCTTCGTTTAGAGGAAAAATGGTATGATGAAGGTAAAACATCTGAAGCCCAAAGCAACGATGTTCTATTGTAATGAAATGCCAAAGTGCCAGCCCGAGAATTCAGAAATTCAGCGTTCAGGGGAATGTGTGTATGTTAATGCAAGAACCTGCAAAGCATGAAGCTCCAGAGAGATTCTCCAGGAATTTTCCTGTTTGGTGTTCATAGGAAACGAGTTGTGGAGTAGGAGGAACATCCAAATCCCGAAGTTTTGAAGTTCCGAAGCTCTGAAGCAGTGGAGCCACGAAGCTCTGAAGATGTATTGTGCAAGGATTCACTAGTTTGGCATTAAGAAGAAATAAGGGATGAAGTAGGAAGAGCTTATGAAGTCCTGAAGCATATGATAAGCGCAATATTAATAAGCACCTGGTCACAGCCCATGGTCACATGCGATTAGGGGACAAAGAAAAAGGGCTAGTGCCCGAAAATTATTTTTTTTTAAGGAAGAAAAGGGGCTTAGAAAGGAAGCCCATGGGGTTTTGATTGTTCAGACCTGTGTCAAAAGTGGTAAAGAAGGTATTTGTACGATATGAGTGGATCCAAAAAGGTTCCAAGAGATATTTTGTCTCTGATAAAGGAGAATAAATGCACATGGATTGAATCATTGAAAGGACAATTTTCAATTGTTCATAACTTTCTGCTCGAGATTCAAAATTGAGCAAGGAAGCAGTCATTAGAAAGGTCAAGAAAGAGGATTCCAGAAAAAGGTGCTAGATATGTATACAAATTGAAGAGAAACAAGGATCAATCCTACATATTGGAGGTAGAACCTTTAATATTTATAACACAATGAACAGTGGAGGCATGGTGTGAAAGGCATCAAAGATGGCATGAAAGAAGTTGAATATGCATGTCAAGTTGAAAAATCATGTGGTTCAAGACAAGATAAAGTAATAATTCATCAAGATAATCCCAGTGATGAACTCATGGGTCCATTCTCTTGGGTTTTGCAGGTTGGGAAAAAGAGATATGGTGTACTTTGGATTGTTGAGAGTGTTGAAAGGCTTGTGATATCTTGAGTGCTAAAAATCTTGTTAGTATGATATCAATGGTAGTTCTGTAAGAACTGCACACCGCTGAGAATCCTTGGAGTTTCTAGTGGGGATATTTCCTAACCAGTAGCACTGGACCCCTCAAGAGAAATGGAACAACCTCAGGGACTACATGGCAGAGAAAGGTGTTCATTTTTTTGGGTTGTGCAAGATGAGGGAGAAAGAGAGATAGAAATTAGGATTTGTTGTGTGGTTGGGAAACCAAAGAGGTAGTTAGCCAACTGATGCATTTTTTAGATTTTTCCTAGGATCCGTCCTTGTGGATTCTTAGCCCTAGCTCAGGGGTGACTTGTTGTTGAGAGTAAAAAAAAAAAAATTTCTATGGTTGGGAGGAATGTCTTTGTTCTGCATCTAGTTGGTGAATGTTACTTGAAAGATAAGTTCCTTCTATGTTTTATGTCTTATGTTATTTCTACTATGTATTTAATTATCTTTAAGATATGTATTTTAATGTGTCTATCTGTTGGTTATTTGTTTTGCTTGGCACGTTGTTTAATTCTTATGTTGTAGCATGGATATTTTATTATGCATGTGATTTTCATGCCTCTAACATTGTTGAACAATCCTTTGATTTCAAGATAAGATCAAAGAACAAAGTCCTTGGATTGCAACATGCCATGCCTTCTGGTGGTTGGGTGTGTTGCAGTCAGATTAAGTGGCATAGACCGGGTTGTGGGTGGTCGAGTACATTATAATATGGTATCAGAGCTACTCGTTCAAACATTGGGTCGGTATGGGCCAGATCTGTTGGTTAGAGTCTCAAGATTGAGAATGATTTATGACCTTAAAGTCGAAAACATTACGAGGAATGGAATTGAAGAGTCCACGCAGAATCTAGAGCATCAAAGATCCTTGAAAGGGATCAAATGATCATAACCATGCCTTTCGAATTCAGGAGTGATTGCCACCATGGGATCAAGAGATATCTAGATCGTTGGATCGTAAGGTAGGTGAACAAGGGTTGTCTGATGAAGTCAAAACCAGAGGTTGTGTTAAGGTTAATTCCTACCCATAAGATCTATATTTTTTTATTGTTAGTCATCGATTGAGGCCAAGTGCGAAACGAAAGACATCAAAACTTCATTGCTTCAATGATCCTGGAAGGAAGCAAAGCCTAAATTGCTGAAGGCTGGAGTTGTGAAGTCCCTTCAGTCATCTGATATAATAGGAGGCATGTGGGAGTCTCCACCGTCGATCATGGTCATCCGACGTTGACCACTTTAGGAGTATGTGACTACATGATTTTTTTACCTTGTTGAGCTGCTACAACCCAGAGCCCTAGAGCGCTAATATTGTTAGGAACCAAATATCAATATAGCATAGAAAAACCTCAGAATAAGTACTTAATGCCTTGAAAAGAGAGATAATTTCAAATAATAAGCCTCTTCGAGGGGGAAACCTCCTTTTACCCCACATAAATGTTCAAGTACAAGATGATTCCAAATGAAAATGTCTCCTTGGTATATATAGAAGACTAGGAGGTATAATTACAACTAATGGAATAAAGCTGACATAAATAAAATAACATTTCTAATGTAATATGCCCCAATTAAGGGGTAATGAGACAATATTAGGGTTTAACATACCCCTCCCCTTGAGACAACTGTTTTCCACAACCCTTGAGTAACTCTGGATACTTCTGTATAAAAGACTCATCTTTCCAAGTGGAATCTTCAGCCGATAGTTTCCTCCATTTAATGAGATACTCTGAAATGGATCTATTCCTCAACTGGCGAATTCTTGTGTTAGTGATGGCTTCAAGCACCAATATGATTTTTCCTTCCTTGTCAAGTTCTGGTAATATAGTTTGAACTGGGATCTTGTCACCTATAACCTTCTTTAAGCATGAAACATGGGAAACCGGGTGTACTCGTGAAGATGCAGGCAACTCC
>JASDQU010244799.1:2991-16430 GCA_032191745.1 Picea mariana | reverse complement strand
CATCGATCTTCACGTATTTGGAAATTAAGTGCAAAGGAGTCAAAATATTCCGAAGTTTCGAAGTATGAAACAAATCCTATCCATCGATCCAAGTAGGGGACACATGTTAGACAATGAGTGCTACGTCGGTTCATTGTTTGGGAGAAATAGAAAAAGAAGGTAATCAAAGTCCCGAAGGCATAAAGGGCCAAAGTAGATCTAGACCGTTGAAGTTATAAGGGACACATGTCACTAGATCCCACACTTTAGAGCTAGACAACTTTGGAGGAGAGTAAAAAATGTGAAGCAGGAACTCTCGAAGTTCACAATTCTGAAGTTACTCTTAGTCGTCCAATCAACATGCCACGTAGAGGAAGATCTCGCACTTCATAGATTCGCACTCTAGAGGTCAGCGTGTATTAGTACTCAGAAACTTCCAAACCCTAGAGCTCCAAAGAATATCTTGGTCATTCTTTTGCAGAGGCCTAAGGATTGTTGGATCTACACCTCTACGGATAATTAACCGCCTCGACACTTCACGAGTATTGTGATTGCGAGCGGTGAAAGATCTTTGAAGCCCAAACTCCCGAAATAATTTTGAATCATATATCTCGATGGGTTATTGAGACCATCGATCTATTCCCTTGTTCGGAGGTCCATGATTTCAGAGGATTGCGAGGTAAGAAAGGAATATTCTCTAGATCCCCGAAGGCCTGAAGGAATGAATTCCCAAAATAACTAAGGACCGTTAATCTCAAATCAACGATCATCATTGATCTATGCAGCACATCCTTTATTCATAAATTCGGCTATTTGAAGGAACTGAGACCTTCATGCATCTTAACACTTGAAGCCCGAAATCCTGAAGCGCCTGGTTCTAAGCCCCCTGTCACATGAAAAGTTGAACTGTAATTTTTTTTTGGCTCTCGATTAAACTCAATTAAACTGATTCCACCATTAGAGGGTATACATTTTCTAAAGAATAGAGCTCTAAGATCTGACTCAATAGATACCATGCTCAAATAGTCATATCCAGCCAGATCAAAGCTAAATAAGTGGTCTACCCTATGTTTTTTGGCCCAAAGCCACACACATAATTTCGCAGACCTAATTTTATGCGCAGGAAATAGGAAGAGAACTTGTATGTTTGTATCAAGTGGTATCAGTGTGACACAATAGAATATTCTATCCACAAGTGTGATCAAATTTGTGAATGAACAACCGAGAAATGTTGTCATGGGTCAACAAAGACGACTCAGGAGGTCCAGAAGAGATCTCAAACAAATATGGAAAGAGAAAAACAAAGAAATGACAACATATTTTAGAAATATAAATGAAGAGGTTCCAATTGTACCTGAGGAGATCACACAAGAAGAAAATCAGAGGAAAATTGATGATATTTGGAGAAACATGAGCATGCACCTACCATTACCACCACAATATAATGGTAAGAATTTTGAATTTTGGTATGTTAGAATGAATAACTATGTGTGTCTTGTAGACTATTATCATAATCTACATGATCGGGAAAGGGATGCATTAGCATTTTAGATCATCCAACAATACTTGGATGACAGTATGTTGCACTAGGTTGCAACAACGACATCATTGAAAGAAGTTTGGAGTATTCTGGAAATAGAGTACAATGAAAGAGGGAGAAACAATTTATCGAATGTCTTCACTCTAGAAGAAGCATCTGTGTCTTAAGCAGAGCTACCATAGGAACAAAATGAAGGAGCATCTGTTTCTGAAGCAGAGCTACCAGAAGAAAATAATGAAGGTGCATCTCTGTGTGAAGCAAATCATGAGAAAATTGCAAAAATTGATGGTGAAACTATCAATACAGCAACCAGCATTGATGAACTAATTCGATTAATGTTTTTTGATAAAAAGAAAGGACCAACATCAATAATATTTGATGCACATTGTGCAGAAATTGGCCTCTTTAAAACAGAGGTAAAAAATCTTGAAATTGAATTTGGTGATGATAACATGTCTTATGATGAGTGTCTTCAAATAACAGAAGAGAAGAATAAAAATGATGAATTAATATTTGGAGGAGGAAGCCTACTTGGCATTCAGAACCAAGTGGATGATTTGGTGACTGCATAAGCAATGCTTGAAAGAAGGTTTGATGATAGAAGAATTCAAGCCACTACACTTATGACTACAAATGAAGCAGCTGAAGAAGAAGATAATGTTGATGAAGATTTGAAATGGATTGAACAGTCAATCTATGATGTTCATGATGGTGAGCACAAGGATTTCAATGAAGACCAGTTTGAAACCATTTTCATGCAATGGAGTTTTGAGGAAATCAGATTTTATTTTGAGTTAATGAAGAAGCAGTCCGTTGACTATGTAGCCCAAGCTATGAAGGGCATTGATGATAGTTTGCAGTGGTGGAATCATCCTACTATCAAAGAAAAAAAAAATAGAGAAGAAGATAAAAGAAACATCCATTAACAACCTAATCAAATTTTGAATATGAAGTTACAGTGACAAAGACAAAAGGAAAATCACATAGCCGTTAGTAACAATGCTAAAATCAAGAAAATGACGAGATTAGAACAATACATAGTTTGGAAGAAGATAAAGAAGAAACCCACCTCAAGTGAAAAGTTGAAGTATAGTTTTATTGTTATGTATTGTAAGCCTAGCTGAGACATAGACGAGCAGGAATTTGCATTTCTGTATTTTTTTTGTTAAAATCCATTAGGTAAATCCATTTTTTGATTTCCAAATGCAACACTTAGGCATTATTAGTGCTGATGTTTGTAACTTTTCAGTTTAAGAGGGAGTGTTACTTATAACTGTAACCTCAACAGTATGTGACTGTACATTGCCAATATGCACTCTTCACTATACTTTGCTAGTATGCGTGATGAAAAACTCATCCATATTAGTTTGGATTTGCGAAACGCATGGGTTTATTTTTGGTTGGATCTAGCCTAAACAGAGCTACAGAGGAATAGGTGTAATATATTCTCCTAAGGATTTAAAAGTGTTGGTAGAACATAATGTATTACATGAAGGATATTGTAAGATTAGAGTCGAGTAGACTCGACTCATACTTGATAAGGATGCAAGTTGAGTCAACCCATAGAGGAAGAGAATCAAGTGGATGCATGTGTTAGTGTAGAAAAGTCTGTAATTAATTCTAGTGGGAAGATAATAAAAGAAAAATATGTACTCATCACATAATTAAGACAATCGAGTTGAGACAAAAAAGAGGGGTTTATGTACTCATCTTCTTTGAAGGCAGGCTATCCCCTCCATGCAATTGCATACTACATTTTCCAATGTTTTGAAAGCATAAAGTAGCACATCCATGTCAAAAGGTGGTTTGACACAAACACATAGCATATGAGCATAAATTGAGAATTTTGCAACAGTAAATTATAAGCATATAGCAGCAGTAGTTAAAGGCATCCAAGAGAGACATATTTTCATAGACACACACATGGAGAGCGGAAAATAAAATATGATGAGAGAAGAACGACCGATTTGATTGAGCCCCTTGGTGTAAAAGTTGCAGAATAGTTCCTTAGTTGTGACCTCCAAAGCTAGAAAGAAGAGAAATGGTAGGTTGGCCAAGGTATGGAACTCCACCGTAGGGTGTTGTGCAAGTGCGAGATGAGCACAGGATGAGCCACTCACCACTCCGAAGGAACAAGTGCAACAATAGGATCAAGAGGACCATTTTTGGGTGGGAAAAAAGAACTTTGAGACTCATTGACTACACAAGCATCTACCAAACTAAAGGCAAAGTCTAAAGAGTAACATGTCATTTTTCACACTTATTTGGGACGAGTAAGAAATTGAGTGTGGGGGAGATGTTGGGAGGCCTCTTAGGCCCTTGTAATAGTCATTATACTTTAATACATAAGTAAATATAGGAATATACATGTAATAAGGATAAATGAGTAAGTGAGTACAAGAATGTAACATAAAGGATCATAATGAATGATTAGTTGGAGCGGGTACAACCGCTCCAACCATCTCTCATATGTATAAATACTCATGAAATGAATACAAACACATATTGGTTACCATTCTGAAATAATCTCTTCTTTCGTGAGTATGTGTGTGTTGTGCTTCAATGTAGTATCTCTCTGAATGTCATTGTAATCCATAAGATTACAACACATGCCCTTGGCATGTGTGAAATTGATTTCTCTATAGGTTTTTCTACGTGAAGAGGATTTTTTGGTTCAAGAAAATAAATCTCTTTCCCTTTGGAACTAGATTTAGAAGCTTTGTAATTACGAGCCCTATTCTATATATCCTTTTCTCTCCTACACATGCAAACATTCATCAGGTTTCCTCCTTGTTGAGGGGATCCCTAGTCTCCCCCTTGCAAAGGTGTAGGGTTTTTTTGGAAAACAACCACCCCCTATTGAGTGTGAGGATAAAAAGGTTTATTCAATGCAATAAGTTTTTGGTGGGCATATTGATGTGCTAGCAATAATCAGGGTTCCTCAAGCTTGGGGAATGGATGCATCAAATGGTCTTCCTTACAAAGTTTGCAAGGGATTTTGACCTTATTCTTATATTTGTTAAGACCACCATCATTATTCTTTTTGTTTGTGTTATTTTCTCTACCTCTCTTCTTGTTCCTATTATCTTTCTTTCCTCGAGGTTGTTGGTTACCTTTGGTGTTGGATGGGAATAATAGTATTGAAGTGGGGCAGAGGTAGAGGTAGTGTCTTGCAGGGACACATGTGTATGCAGAGACATTTATCTCAATTGGTTTGTCACTACATTATCAATAGAACCAACCATGCCATCAACATGTGTTACCGTCTTGGGTTTCGTTAGGTTAGTGGTTGGCCTTGGTGCATTAGGAAAGATGTCATACAAGACCCTATATTGGTAGTAAACCAAATCTAATTGGTGGGCCCTGAAAATGGCCTCTTATTCAATTTTAACCCATGAAACGATGACATCCTTAGAAATATATGGAAGCCGGGATGTCATAAACCATTCCAAAAAAATTTCTTAAGGAATATGGGCTTTAGTCATATGTTTGTCTCCTACACTCCTAAATGTGATCAAATATGTGAGTGGTGTTATCATGTCGGAAAGAAGAAAAACTATCAGTTCCAGATTCATACCAAATAGGTAATTGGAAGTGGTTGAGGAATGTTAGAGAGATAGTATCAAAGGTTCAAAAAGAAACTCGCCTAAGTTCAATATACCACTTTTCCACTACCCCAATCAAGGTGCGTTGGAAGAGTTTCATCGTAATGGAATCATCCATCAGGGAGTTCAATGAGCGCCATAAATGAAATGCCATCATGTGATTTCTCATATCCTCACTAACTTTTCCTTCAAATTTTAGAATATTTGAGGGAAGTTTGGTAGTGATCGGCAATTTGGATTAGGAAGCACTAGTTCATTAGTGAGTTTCCTCAAATATAGGAGATATAACATTGCTAGGAAAGGAAGTCTTGTTTGTTTCATAGTGTTCTAACTTTCGGTGGTTTTCCCCATCATTTAGTTGGTACTCAAAAGAAAAATTTCTTGGGGCATAACCACCACCAAGTGTGAAAGGATTGTTCTATTGTTGTTTATAGTGTTGATTCAAGGTTGAAAGAACCTGAACATAAGGAGGAATTCCTCCATATATCAAATTCCCAAAGTTATGGAAGGGATTTCTCCTTTATTCCATTGTGGTATATGGGAAGGATTTGCTTGTCTAGTTGCCAAAAAGTGAGAAGGAATTTCTCCTTATTGACAATCCCATAGATGGAAAAACCCTTCTTATATGGTTCCCAAAACCTTGAGGAGGTTAGTTTCCAATGGGAAACCCAAAGACAGGAAATCTCCTCTTCTAAGTGATAGCAAGGAGAGGAGTGGATAAAATCCCCACAAACATGATGACATTAGGGAGGATCAATGGAAATCTAGTCATGGCATGTGGAATTCTTAAGGATAAATCACCCCCACCATATGAAGTGGAGGGTTGGAACCATAGATGATTTTAGGGGCTATATTTCACCAATGGGATAATTTTCCATGGTTTTTTCAGAAAAAAATTCGCCAATTTCCATTTTTTCTAAAAATGATTCACCCAATTTCCATAGAATAAAATTATTTTACCTCAAAATTTGCCAAGATTTTAATGAAACTATATAAAATCCTTAGAAATTTGAATATTTTTACAAAACTATCACTGGGCATTTTACATTTGGCATATTAAGGACTAGTAAGATTAGCCTAGGTTTCTACATTTTAATATCAATTTTCATCCTTAAAATTATCCCTGGTTGGAACCCTAACCTACTATTAGGAATAGATAACAGAGGAATAGTACCTCTTCGTGTAAAACACCCAACTCAATTTTGGCGTATGTCACTAAAAACCAGACTTATGTCACTCACTGAATTTTCTAATTATATTCAATTCATCCCATTAATTATTTGATACTAATAATTAATTATCATTCCCTTCATATGAACACTCATGCATTCGTAACAACATACAATCCATGCATAATTATATACAGTTATAGAATAACATAATTAACATAAATAGCCACACAGTAATAACCATAAACATATAAAAGAACAATTATCTTTTCTTGAAAATCACCAACTAGTTGCAAACCTTATATGTTCCTTTGATCCATAGATTCTATTGTTCATTCACTCTCAACAATAGGTCACCACTGAGCTGGGCCTATGACTCCACTAGGGAAAAGGCTACCTAATCCAAAATAAGTTCCAACAACACAAAACTCAAGACAAGGCCAATGGTATCAACTCTAGTAGTAGTTCCACCTCACGGTCTCTCATTTCCCATATCTTGTCCCACCGTAGGAAGTGTACCCCTTCATTTCTCAACAACCCTTTACTTATACCCCTTCCCTTCTAGAGCTTCCACAACAAGTCAACGAAGAAGACTCATATATCAGTTGCACTTGGAACACAAGAATGCTCTCAAAGATTTTTGGGCACCCACTAGGCGAGCACATGGGGAAACCTATTCCCACAATTATCCCACTCAAGGAGAATTCTACATGGGCCTCACAACTTGTTTCTTCAAACCCAACCCACAAATGATTTACAAGATTAAAATGCTCCAAGGTTACATTGAATTCTTCCCTCACCCTCCCTAGGAAAAAGATTGAATGCTAGAATGGATGAATGGAATGGAATTACAACAAAATACCCCTTTTAATATGCATGTGCCCTTTTTTACACATGGAACTCAAAGAACTACTTTCCCCCCCACTTGGTAATTCGTTCCATCAATTAGGAACTTAGGATAACATTATAACTTAAGGAAATATGATGTTAGGAATATATTATTATGTTCCCTTGGCTTAATCCCCCTTGACTTGGACCCTTTTCTCAAGCCCTATCCCACTGTCTCTCTTGTGGATTCCTAGGCCCCCATACTCTTGTGTTTGACTTCATCTACAACAATGATGTATTTTATTAATATATGTGTGTGTGATATCATTTACAAAGCTAGGATCAATGGTATTATATCATATCAAAACTCCATCCCAAAACATAAATATACACAAGCAATCTATCCCAAAACATCTTGTCTCACCATCCTATAAATTATATGTATATTTACAACCTAGGGTTCAACTTGGGGGTGGTACACCACCTAATATTTTCAGGACAAGAGGGATCATGCTAGGTGCAATGGAGATGGGAGGAGTAACTCCTTCATTGATGATTGTCGATGTGAAGGTGTTAATTCTCCTAGATGTAGAGGTGTTGACAACCTTGTCCATTATAGGCCATCAAAGGATTGAATTCTCATGAATTTGAGTGAGTAAAGGGGAATATCTAAGAGGCCCTGTAAGAGGTGGGTTGAAGTTAAAAGGAATAAGATCAGTAAAATCTTCAATCTCAACATGACCTAGATTGTTTTGAGTTGAACTCCTTTGGGAATCCAAATGTGACCATCCAAGTCCATTATAGATCTTTGGGTCTGAATCTCTTCATCAATGAGACCTTCCCTTGTGACATTTTTCATGCCTCGTTGAGTCTCTTACACTCGATCTGATGGATGAGTGTTATTCAACATACACCTTTGAGGAGGCAGCTCCATGATTTCAGTAGGAAAGACAATGAGTCCTTATTCACTTGTAGAGCAGTTGGTCAACTACTTTGAATCAAATATCTAAAAGAATCAAGACATGAACAAACTAAGGCCAACTACACAAAGCAACATGCAACTATAAAATTCCTAAGAGGAATAAACAAACAAACCACTCTTAAAAGGATCAACCCATGTTTGTTAGGTCGTGAGTCCAACACATTGAAGATTCGATCAAAGGACCTTCCAAAGATTGTTATGGGTGGGTTATGTCCCAAGACCGATCAATGAAGGAATGACACACAATTACGATAAATTTCTAGCAATGTTCACCTAAGGTGCAAGTAATCTCAAGGTGATGGAAAACCTCCAAAGGGGTTGAAATAATGATTAGGTTTCTACTTTAAGTACTATGAGCACTTTGCAGTTGCAGTCACCCATGTGAAATCCTAGGAAAATCCACTATGGTTACAAATTTGGAATTGTGACTAGGAGGAAAAGTCATGTGTCGGGATCACACATATGCATAGGGAAGAAAATCTTGAAGCCCCCAAAAGTGTTATCACTTAGAGGAATTAACACTTTGGAAACCCCTGTACACATAGTAATCTAATGAACACTAAAGTAATGGAGGAGATATCACCTCCACTTACCCTAATGTGACCTCCTGCTTAAAACCTGTGTTAGAAGTTCTTTCCCATCAAGCGTTCCTTTCTACTACTGGGTTTCACACTCTTTAATCAACTTTAGTTTCAAGTTTCATGGCCTTAGAGAATTTACTCTCCAACCTTATTCCATGGCCCTAAATCCTAGACTATTATTGTTTTTTCTAAAAAGAAATGGGTGAAGTTTATTTTAGTTAAGTGTTTTCTTTAAACAGATGTTAATTACTCAAAGTTGATGAATGAGAAACTGATGGTGTTTTGAAGAGTCAAACAAAAATAACTTGTAAGAACACTAGCATCCAAATTGCATTAATTCTTAAATGAAAGTAGTTATAACATGAACAAATTTGAAAAGTAAATATGATGCAATACATGAAATCCTAATGTAAATTTTTCCTTTTCTTGCAAGGACTTGTAAATACATACCCAACTCAATCACGCAAGAAAACAAAAATGCATCTAAACAACTTAACCTCCAATACACAAACAATAGGAAAAGAAAAAGGACCTATAATTCTTTCTCATTTTTAATGATAATGAAAGATAAAATGTAATCAAGAAAGCAATTTTCAACTACAAGCTACTTTACACAGGAAGTAGAAGGAAAACAAGCAATTATCTACCAGGAACGAGGGAGATGGATGGAAATGAGAAAAAGTCACTCCTAGGAGGCACTTAAGCTTTCTGTGAAGGAAATAAGTGAGTTCTCATGCATTTCCTTAGGGAACCTTATGAGTACTCACTCTGTCACTGGAGGAAAAGAGTGAGTGTGTCCTGTAAGAGGATAAAATCCTTGAAAAAGTTTCAAAAAGTATTCCATACTAACTTGTGATGCTACAAGAAATAAATGCATACCAAACATTGACAAAATAACTTAAACCTAAACCAAGAAAGAAGCTAAGAAGACCCTACTGAGAATAAATCTAGGAGTTATCCCCAACGAAGTTGCCAATTTGTTGTGGAAATAAACTTTCCTATATGGCTAGGGATGATTGTAACAAAGAAATTTTCAAAAATAATGCTAATCTTTCCGAAAAAAAGCTTATGATCCTCTTTCAATAACTACCAAGTAGTTACAAGAGGTCTTACCTAGTTCCGATGTATGATTGGAAATGATCCTTGTTGGTTGTCCTTACTCCAACTATCCTCGCTTCTTCTTCAAATTGTAGACCTGCACACACATAAACAAGAAACCTTCCTCAAGACTATTGGAATAAATGAAAATGAATAAAAAATAACTCCTTTAACTAACTTTTAATCAGGTAAATTAGTTCCTCTGATAAATGCTAAAAGGAGATAGAATTCAACATGAAAAAATCAAAATTTAGGGGATGGAAATAAGAGAGATCTTCATTTTATTAGTAAGAATGACAATATAAATAAATGTACTTGATTATGCTATCAACACCATACCACAACCTGGATTCCTCCAATATTGGACCACTTGGGACGACAACACCTCCAATGTTCTTCTCGTCATGAATATGATGAATATCAAGGGATATTAGGACTCAATGATGTGAATGAGAAGTGAACTTCAAGAAACAAGGGTTTCTCGAGAAATGCAAGTCATAAAACCCTCGGGAAAGTAATGGTTTGGTTCTTTCGGGCTAGATGACTACTCTAGAATAATAATAGTGTGTGTACCTTCCTCCTTCCTTTGGGTCTCTTTTATACCATTTCATTATGGTTTAGACCATTTTTCTACTGGTTTTAGGGAGTTATAAAGTTAGTTTTCTTGTAAACCCCACTAATGAGTGCATAATCTTAACACTTTTTATATTCTTTTGGCACTTTATAATAAGCTCTCACCTTTCCTGAAGGAAAAGGATGAGTACTCACACCTTTACTAAGAAGAAATATCTAGTGGATTGCAAGAAAGTCATTTTGGTAGAGTTCTGGGAAAGCCCATGCAATAGACAAGGGAATATGAATGGATAATGGCCAATCAAATGCATCTCATCTATTGAGGTGGAAAACTATGATATAGTAGTTATACATATGCAATATTCTTCTAATGTGAATCCACATTATGCCAATATACATTATATCATTCTCTTTGAATTAATATACTTGAAATTATGTCCCTCTCCGATAAATCCACTCATTAACATGCACATTTTTTTGTAAATCCTTCTTTTTGAAGGGGTTAGCTCCATGAGTTGTCACCAATGTTGTTGGTCACTTGGCTAGTTCTATGCTAGAAATTGTCACTTCAAATCTTCCTAAGTTAAATACACTAATATATGCAATGAAGTTTACTAGGATACATCATTCATACCAATATACATTATACAATTTCCATATATATGCCTGCATTAATAAAACACTAATATGAATTAAGTTAACATAATTACATTATATGATGGTTTGTAGAAGAAAAAGCTACATTAAAAAAAAATACTAATTAGCATTAATATTCATTGATATGATTTCTTTTAATGTAAAATTTTAATTATACATATTTTTTTATTAACCAAACTATAAAAAAAAATTATATTTTATAATACAAACATTAAGCTTAAAAATGTTAAGAATATGCAACACTTTTACATAAACTTTAAAAATATCCTTTGACACAATCATTTGTTTCATATTAAAAATGTTACAAATATGCAACACTTCTACATAAACTTTAAAAAACGCCTTTGACACAATCATTTGTTTTTAATTATTATAAATAAAAATAACCTTTATTGTTTTCATTCTATCTTACTATGATTCAAAATGTATGAAAAAATGAATTCAAGGAATTATCCAACCACATAGATTTTGTGTTATGATTGGTCTATCTATAACGAGTGTGTATATATATCTGAATTGGGTTTATCTTTTAGTGGGTATTCCCACAAGTAATATGTTATACTTTTAATGGGTATATAAGCTGCTCTTGATATTGAGCTCTTAATATTCCAAAAATTAGATTTGGAAGGAATTTTCTTTTTCATATATAATTAGAGCTATTTGTTAAAGTATTTGTTGTAAAACAATATGTGAACAATATATAATTAGAGCAATGATTGTCTTGATATCCTCATTATACCCATATTAAATTTAAATTTCCAAATATTTATAACAATATCAACGTTCTTAGCCTATTAACTCATTAAAACTATAAAAATATAAAAAAATTCTTTCCATTCTTTTCAATCATAAATATAACATTCTAAACCAAATCAATTACTCACACAAACTATAACAATAATCCAAAAAAATACAATATCTAAAATACTTTTATTTAAAAAAATTATATATCAGATTTTTTTTTAAAAAAACTATCCATCCACCCTCACATAACACTCACTAAATTTATTCCGTAAAACTATTTAAACATTACATCTAACAATAAAATGATTTTATTTACAACTATTCATCCACCGTCACATAACACTCGCTAACTATTTATTGAATAGAACAACCTTCAGCTATTTGATGGCATAATTGTTGGTAGAATAATCTCCTCGAGATTTACAATTTTAAATACTTTCCAAATTCTATAAAAGCAAATCTAAATTATAGATAACACACCGTCATGCTTCATGTGGCCAGTCTAGAAAGCAGTTTACAAAGTGCTAGAACTGGAAGTCAAATGCTAACCCTCTGGCATATATGTGAATGAACAACAGCTCTCGTCCTTTATCAATGCATGTAGAGAAACATGAAGTTATCAATTCGAACAAGCCCGCAGCATCTTTCAGATTACTCTGTTTATGATTGAAGGGAAAGCGAATGAAATGGATGCTTTCAGTCTAACAAGGGCCGAGGCCTGCTTTCTAAGGTTTCACAGAGGAATGAAATGAAAATGATAAATTATCGTACTTGTGGTGCATATTGGGACTGAAAATCCTGGCTATGTGCGATACAGAGAGACTATATCAAAATCCAAACGGACTAACAGTATATGACCTTCCTTTGGTTATGGGGATTAAGATAGAAATTGCATTTGGTTCAAGATGTGGTCGAAACTCTCCATTGATTTTTCTGAAGGGTGCATGTGTATGCCCTCATACGTTGTCACAACAATTTCGGGATCTCTAGAAAGTCGCTGAACCTGCTTCTTTACACTGCATGTTTGGTGCGTGCAGCGATAATAACTTCTGCAAAATATAAATATATATCACTTCCATTGCATAAAACAAATATTATGAGAAGTAATGAACTGATATAGAAATATTATCAAATTTTTAATTTCGCTAGAAACAAAACGAAAGACCATTGAAAGAAAAAATTAAAACAAACTCCACTGCATACCGCATCACAGAAGAAATAAAACTATTTACACACTGTACATTAAAACAGCAAAATCTACTTCTTTAAAACAATTAGTCAAACACGTTACAGACTACCTTACCTAACTAGCGTAGGGTAGAGGTAAAGCACGAAAGCTAGGTATAAATGTCAAGGAATATTAAAACCTCGCTTGCATTTAACGGAAACGACGAAGCAAATGGATTGCGATGGTCAAAAATTGATCAGTCGACACTGCTAGACAACCATCAAGTACCAACTAACACTACATGTTAACTGTCAAATTGAATTGATACCAGTGAATTACAAGTTATTTAGGCATATATATATGTATTTTCTTTTTTCGATGGGAGATTTCAATTTGTTACTCCATATCTTTCATTGCGTGTGAGCTCAGCCGATCGGAGAAAGTCAAGGTATTTATGGGAATAGGTAACATCCATATCACTCGGAAAAGAAAAGCTTTTCCTTAAGAAACCTTCT
>JASDQU010244798.1:201028-229675 GCA_032191745.1 Picea mariana | reverse complement strand
TTTTTAATCCTTTTTAACCACAGTATATAAGTGTTGTTTATCTTTATGATCAATTTACCAATATCATTCAACATGTGCAGAATAAATAAACCATGAAAAATTAGCAATCATACACATACACAGTACACTAGTATTTTTACGTGGAAACCCAATACGGGAAAAAACCTCATAATTCTTTTTCTTATATGTCTTTAAGAATTACATTAATTGGAAGCACCAACTTCCTTTGTTTTCTAGATGCAACTGGAAGAAGGATCCACCCCCCTATATTTTTAGGCTAAAACCTGAGGGAATCTCCAACTCCCCAATTCTCTGGATCCAACTAGAAGGAGGCTACAATCCCTTATGTTCTTCGGCTACAACTGAAAGGTGGCTACAACCACCTATCCTTTCCCCATTCAAATGAACTAAAATATAAGTTTCAAATAACTAATGAAACCACTGCCACACTATCACTGTGAAATATACCATTGTAAACCTGTACCAATCTGTGCCAACAACCTGTGACCAACCTGTACCAATAACCTGTAGTCAACCTGTACCAATAACCTGTAATGAACTTGTACCACTAACATGTATCAATAATATCCTCAATAGATTAGATTTGATAATATGGATCTCATACTTAATATCACAAGAATATCACTCAAACCATGTGCATCTATGTCTCTCTAGTCATGTTTCATACATGTGCATACAATCATAATCATGTGTAATAAATCCTCACATGGACTAGACATCAAACCCTCACAGATATGCAACCTCAAACTAAACCAACAACTTCAACAACATATCACAACCAAAATCCCTCAACTATGTAGCAAAAACAACCTCAACCATGTACCAAGAAATACAAGATATGCATCAACACTCAGACTAAGAAGACATATCAATGATAAATACCAGACATACCAACACTATATTTCTGTAGATCTAGCTCATACAGTAAGTTCCATACAACCAACAACCTCTCTAGGGAAAATCCTCAATCTCCCATAACCATATCTCATGTAGACAACAATATCCAACTACACATAAGAATATGACATACCTTTTAAACTTGTAGATAGATATGTTGTACCTGATCACTTTAGAACTTCTTGGGAACTTACTTTCAGACTCTAGGGACCTAGAATCCAAGTATACTCACCACTTCTAGTTGCAACTATTTTTTTTTTAATTATTTTCTTTTTGAAACAACTTAACTCATGATTAACTCCTAGTTACAACCACTTTGACTAGTAGACTTATTCTAGGAGCTTCTAGAATAAATTGACTTGTTTGACCTTCTAGGGGCTTCTAAATAACTCATGAGGGTTATCCAACTTCACAAAGCCATAAATACCTAACTGTGAGGAGTTATGTGATGTACCACATATCATCGGAAATGACACAACATGTACTATCCATCTAAAATAGTCTCACCTTCATATTCACCGATCTGCATACCTTTATACCTCAAAAAAACTTGGGTCCCTTAACCATACTATTGGGGATACCAGAATTTTCTACCGGACTTGCTTCAAGGGTTGACATTAATGAAAACCAACCCAATTAATCAACACTCTCCCTCTTTGGCATTGATGACAACACTTTGATGCAACACTGAAGTCATATCTCTCATGCTCTCCCTGTGACCATTGCTCCCCCTGGAAACATGCCTCTGTGATATCTCTCCAAGTATATAACTCTCTCTCCATGCATCTATGTCTCTCTCCATGCATCTGATGAATATCTCCCACTTTGACATCAATGGAAAAGATAACGTCCCGTTGGGGTTTCTCCCCCTGACTGAACTATCCCTGGGGTTGTCCCCCCTGACTGAAATATCTCTGAGACTGCACCCCCAAAATAAATTGTCCTCTTTATGGTGCTTCCTTGTGTAAATCTAAGACATATAAGAATAGAATTCAAAATTCATTATGGGGTAGAAACGATGCCAAGTTTCTGGTGAAGATACTCAAAAGATTCCCTTGGAAGCAGTTTTTCAAAGATGTCTGCAATATGTTCTTTGGTCCCAACATACTCAAATTGAATGTTCTTCTTTGCAACCTGTTCCCATATAAAGTGAAACTTTATTGGAATGTTCTTCATCTTGGAGTGCATCATTGGATTATTTGAGATAATGATGACACTTGTATTATCACAATATATTGGAATGGGCTCATCATACTAAACTTGTATATCTGTCAATGTTTGTTTCATCCATAGAACCTACGTACAACATGTTTTTGCTGCAATAAACTTTGTTTCAATGGTAGACAATTATACTGATGATTGTTTCTTTCTTAGCCAAGATACCAAACACTCACCCAAGTAGAACATTGCTCCACTTGTACTTCTTCAATCATCAATGCAACCTGCCCAATCTGCATCTATGTAAGAAATAAGTTATAGATCCTTTCCTTTTGGATACCATAATCCAAACTCCTTTTTACCCTTGAGATATATGAATATCCTCTTTACTGCTAGAACATGTGATTCCTTTGGTGCGGCTTGAAATTGTGCCACTTGTCCAACTTCCTGCATTACATCTAGTCTGGATGTTGTCACATAAAGAAAGTTTCCAATCATTGATCTATACTGCCTCTGATATGTATACTTTGAGTCATCATCTTTACTTAACTTACAACTGGTCTGCATAGGATTTTTGACTGGTTTGCAATCTTCCATTCCGAACCTCTTTAGCATTTCTCTTATATACTTGGTTTAAGATATAAAAATACCTTGGTTGCTTTGACATATCTGAAGACCCAAAAAGAAGGATAATTCTTCAAGTAATGACATTTTGAACTCATTCTGCATATCCTTTGCAAATTTTTGGCTCATCCTATCATCATCACTTCCAAAGATAATATCATAAACACAAACTTCAATTAATAAAATACCATCTTGATTTACCTTGATGTAGAGGTTGATGTCTGCATTTCCTTTCCTGAATCCTTGATGTTGTAAGTATCTATCTAGTCTACAATACCATGCTTTGGGAGCCTGTTTGAGACCATACAATGCCTTCTTCAACCTGCAAACTTAGTTTTCATTCTCTGACAACTGAACTCCTTCTGGTTGCTCAATGTAGAATTCTTCTTCTAGATCCCCATTTAGGAAGGTTGATTTCACATCCATATGATACCCTTTAATATTCTTGGAGCATGCATAAGCGGTGATCAATCCGATTGCTTCCATTCTGGAAACTAGAGCGAATGTCTCTTCAAATTTGATACCTTCAACTTGAGCATATCCTTTACATACCAATCTAGCTTTGTTCCTGGTAACCTATCCATCTTCATTCAATTTGTTTCTAAGACCCACTTTGTGCCGATCACATTCTTGTACCTTGGCCTTGGAACTAGTTCCCAAGTGTCATTCTTCTCTATTTGATCTGAATCTTCATTCATGGATTTGATCCAACATTCATCCTTTCTTGCTTCTTCAAAATTGCTTGGCTCAATCGTAGATAAGAGTGTTAGGTGTAATTATTCTGGCGAAAAAAATCTTCTTCTAGTCTTGACTCCTACATCTTTGTTCCCGATGATCTGATATGATGGATGATTCTTTTGCATTTGTCTGCTCGGTGTCTTTGAAGGAACTTGAATATATTTTTGTTCTTGTTATTCTATTTCTAACTGATCTTCTTCATATTCCTCTTTTGCTACTTCTTATTCTTTTGCTTCTTATTTGTGAACATGTTCTATTGAATCTTTTTCTTCTTCCTTTATTCTTCATCCACTTGTCTCATCAAATGTCAAATTGATGCTTTCCACAACTTTCTTGAGCCTTATATTGAATCATTTGTATGCTTTCCTTGTGCTTGAGTACCCAACAAGTATGCATTTGTTCACACAAGAATCAAACTTTCCCATTCTGCCATCTTCTCTTTTGATGTAGCATTTGCTTCCAAAAACTCTGAAGTGCTTCACATTCATTGGTCTTCCTTTCCATAGCTTGTAGGAATTTTTATCACTATTGTTTCTAAGCATTCCTTTGTTTTGAATTTGAACTGTTGTATACACTGCATGTTCCCAAAATACGCTTGTCAACTTGGAATCCATTAACATAGTTCAAGCCATTTCCTGTATTGTCTTGTTCTTCCTTTCTATGAATCCATTCTGTTGTGGTGTCCTAGCAATGGAAAATTGTCTTTTTATACCATGCTTACTACATAAGTACATACATTACTTTGAAGTAAAATCTCCTCCATTATCCGATCTCAGACATTTGATTTTCAAATCTATTTCATTTTAAACCATATCCTTGTATATCTTGAAGTTCTCGAATGCTTATGACTTCTTCCCGAGAAAAAAAAACTACAATAATTCTTGTATAATCATCAACCAATAACATAAAATACTGCTCACCTTTCAACCCCTTTTTTCTAGTTGGTCCAACTAGATCAATATGCACAATTTCCGCCGGCTTTGTTGTGGAGTATTCCTTTGACTTGAAATTGGTCTTGGTTTGCTTTCCTTGTTGAAAATTCTTGCATAAAGTATTGGTTGGCTTCGTGATTTGGGGCATTTCTATGACTTCTTCCTTTTTTTTTACTTTGAAAAGATTATCAAATTTTGTGTGACCCATTCTTTTGTTCCATAGCCAAACTTCATCTTCCTTTCCTAAACAACACTTTTCATTTTCAATTTCACTTAATACATATATGTTGTTTGAAGTTCTCACAACTTTCGCAACCACTCTACATGAACCTTCTTTTCTTATCTCACACTTTTGTGAATCAAACAAAATTTTGTGACCCTGTTCACACATTTGACTTACACTCACAAGATTGTGTTTCATATCTTCCACCGGTAGAACATTCTCTGCCTTGGTATCCTTATTTCCAATTTTAATTGTGCATCTTCCAATGATTCTGGCTGAATCGTCATTTCCAAAGGAGACTGATCCATCTATTTCCTTTCTGAATGTTATAAAATTGTCCTTATCACCTGTCATGTTCTTTGAGCATCCATTATCAACATACCAACCACATTTCTTGTGTTTGGTTTGTAGAGAAATCATGCATTCTTCATTCTTGAATTTATTTTGCTTCCTTATCCATATTCTTTGAGGTTCCTGTCTATGACTGTTGTTATTCCGTTGTGATTCTCTTGGAGGAAATGTCATTATACAATATTTGGCCATGTGCCCAAATTTTTTACACTTGTAGCATTCCATATCATTACTCAAGGATTCAAACCTATTGTAGCTTCTATTATGTGTTTCACTAGGCCTTATTGAATAATCATTTTGTGCATAACTTTCATGATTGTCTCTGTTCCTGTTATTTTCTTTATAATTCACAATGTTATGTCCAAAATTGTTACATGAATAACATAAACCAAGAAATATAGTTTGATACCTGGTAGTTGTAGATACTCTAAAATGATTTACTCTTCTGAAGCCTTCTTGTTTCTGATTGTCGTTGATTCTGGAATCTAAATCTTTTGGGTGGAGAAGTGTCTCTATGATATTCCTTGTGAAACTTCTTATATCCTCTGACTGTCTCTGCATAGATTCTTGGTTTTGTTTCATGATATTTTATTTTGGAGCTTGATCCATTTTTTGTTTGGTTGTATCCTAGTCCATACTTGTCATGATTTGGTCTTTGACTGCTAATAATCTCATTTAAAACTTTGGAGATGTTCTGCATGTTTTTCTTTTGAAGATATTTTCTCAATGTGACAATCTCTTCTTCCAAATTTCCAATGATCCTTTATCTTTCTTCTACCTATTCTCTAAGTGTTTCTTTAATTCTCTTGTCTTCCTCTACTTGGATTTTTAATTTAGTAATCATCTTCTCTAGTTCTTCAGAGTCTGAATTCTGAACTCCTCTTTCCTTTAGTTCTTTCTGAAGTAACTTGTTTTTCTTCTTCTCTCGTTTTATAAATTCTAAGGCACTTAACAATTATTCTTTGTAGTCAACTTCTGCCTCTTCGTATTCTTCTTCAGAGCCTTCTTCATCGGAATTTTATATTTCCATGAATAGAACCCTTTCTGTATCACTTTCACTGGCTTCATCTTTGTCTGAAGAGGTGTTGTATTCTTTGGTGCAAAAGCTTTTCTTGAAAAACTTATTTTTGGTTATTTTTCCTTTGTATGTTTGTTTTCTATTTGAATCATCTTCTTCATTCCTTTTATTTTTCTTATGAGGATATTTGTTATAAAAATGACCAATGCCATCACAATTAAAACAAATCAATGGGAGATTACCTCTATATTTTTCATTTCCCTTTTCCAGTCCTCTAATGAAGTTGGATACTTCTTCATCATCTTCTAAGATGTCATTGTTGTTGCTATCTAAATTTTCCTTTTTCTTTGACTTGGATGATTTGAATGCTACTTCTTTTGTAATAGATTTATCTTGCTATGTTCTCATCTCATAGGTTGTGAGTGTCCCATGCAACTCATCCATGGTCAGTGTAGCTAGATCCTCCCTCTCTTCTAGTGCTGAGATCTTTGAATCAAATCTCATTAGTAGAGATCTCAATACCTTTTTGACAATGAAATATTCATTTAAATCATCTCCCAAGCCTTTGATACTTTTTACTATTCATCAACTCATAGAAAGTAGGCAACTATGTTCTCATATTCATTCATCTTCAGTTGTTCAAATTTTTCTCTGAAAATTTGAATTTTAGCTTCTTTGACTTTCTCATATCCTTCGTATAAATTCTTCAACTTGAACCAGATGTCCTTTGAAGAATCAAAATGCATAAATTTGGTGTATATTGATTTAGACAAACCATTCAAAAGTGCATTTGTAGCTCTTGGATTATTTTCTTCAAGTTTCCTTCCATCTTTATCTGTTGGAGGAAAAGTTGGTTCTTTGTATCCATCTACCACTGATCGCAAAACATCAAATCTTGGTGCTTGTATGTGTGTCTTCATTCTTTTTCTCCGGAAGGAATAATCTTCTCCATCAAAATGTGGTATCCAAATCTTAGATTAATCCATGATCTCCTTCCAGTGGTTAAACTGTCTCTTGAAGGACCTACTTTGATACCAATTGTTGGATTACTGAGAGGAGGGGGTGAATCGGTAATATAGATTTTTAATCATTTTTAACCACAGTATATAAGTGTTGTTTATATTTATGATCAATTTACCAATATCATTCAACAAGTGTAGAATAAATAAACCATGAACAATGAGCAATCATACACATACACAGTACGCCAATATTTTTACGTGGAAACCCAATGTAGGAGAAAACCATGTAATGATTTTTCTCATATGTATTTAATAATTACATTCATTGGAAGCAATGACCTCCTTTGTTTTCCATCTACAAATGGAAGGAGGCTCTAAGCCCTAATTCTCGCCCTAACCCGACACCACTGAGCATGCACCTTGATTTTTCCATCAGCATTCTATTCATCCTTTCTACAACTCCATTATGTTGAGGTGTATATGGAGTAGTCTTCTACCTTGCTATACCGCACTTCTTACATAATTCTTCAAATTCATTCCCGCAGAACTCTCCACCATTATCTGTCCTCAACACCTTAATTCTTTTCTCTGTTTGATTCTCAACAAGAGCCTTAAACTCTTTAAACCTGTCAAAGACTTCAGATTTCTTCCTGAGGAAATATATCCAAGTTATCCTCGAGAATTCATCTATAAATGAGACATAGTACACAGATTTTCCCGATGATGGGACCGACACAGGTCCAAAAACATCACTGTGAACTAGTTGTAAAATTTCTTCTTCCCTCATTGCACCAGAGGGGAATCTTACCCGATTCTGCTTCCCATATAGACAATGTTCACAGAAATCAAAATCCAAAGAGCAGTTAGACATACCTTCAACCATACCTTTACCATGTAGTAGTTGAAGACCCTTCTCTCCGATATGCCCCAGTCTTTGATGCCACAACATAACCTTTTCTCCAGAGAATGTAGGATCTCTTTCTTCTTCAAATCCAATATCTGGAACAATGGGGCTATTACACCCATCACTAATACTTCTTCCTAGCAGCTTATACAGAGTTCCAAACAGAACTCCCTTCATCAACACCATTGCTTCTCGAACCATCTTGCAAGTTCCCTTTTCAAAAATTATTTTTACCCCTGCATCTTCCATTTTTCTTACAAAAATCAAATTTCTGGCCATACCTGGGATGTGAAGAACACCAGGCAGTGTTATAATCCCTCCATATATGAGCCTCAACTTGACCCTTCCTCTTCCTATGATTCTGGTTGTCGAATCATTACCTAAGAAAACATTACCTCTATCATACTTTTCATATTCGAAAACCACTCCCTGTGGGGAGTCATATGAAAGGATGCACCGGAGTCAATCAACCATGCCTCATGATCTGCATGTGTGCTTGAAGAGGCTAAGTACACATCCCCTCCTCCTTCCTTGGAGGTCTTTTCTTCTGTAGAAGAATATTCTTCAGATCCCTTCTTTTTCTCAACTTTGGATCTGCATTGCTTCTTGTAGTGTCCTTCTTTTCCAGACCTCCAACATACCCTTACAAACTTTTCGGGAGATTTAGATCTACCCTTAGACTTAGATCTCCCACTTGAGAAATTAGATCTATTTCTTTCCTGGGAACGTCCTCTTGAAAATAATGTGCATGTGCTATGTCCTTCCATATTCTTCCATCTCATCTCCTCCGACAAGAAGGACGAGACCACTTCTTCAAACTTAAAATAAGTTGTATTACTACCTATGGCCACAACCAAACTATCCCACAAGTCTGGTAAAGAACACAACAAAATGATACATTTATCTTCAACTGAAATTTTAATCTCAACATATACTAACTGACTTACCACAGTATTGAAGGTGTTCAAATTCTCTACCACCGAGTTTCCATCTCTCATCCTAAATTTATACAGCTTCTTTCTCAGGAATAGTTTATTTACTAGGGACTTAGACTGATACAACTTCCCCAACTTTTCCCATAAATCCTTGGTTGTAACTTCCTTTGACACATTCAGTAATAGTGAATCAGAGAGACACAATCGGATTGTGCTCTTTGCCTTCTGATCCATCTTTTTCCAGTCATCTGCAGAAGTTCCTGTAGGTGCAGTATCTAGATCTATCGCGATCCACTAATCTCTGTCCACCAAAAGATATTCCATCTTGAGCTTCCACAACTCAAACATTTTCCCATTAAACTTCTCAATCTCCATCTTCGAATTGCTTGCCATTTCTTTTCACCTGAAAACAATACCGCAGATCTCCCACTGTAACAAGGCTTATCACAGTCCCGAGCCAAACCCTTGACCACAAAGGCATCCCCCTAAAGACAATAAAGCTCTGATACCAAATGTAAATCCTAGCCTTGTACAATATCTACTGCAAATAGATATTCAAAAAAGAACAGAAAAGATACAATGGAAAATACAAACATTACACAGAGATTTTTCCCCTGGAAACCCAAACCGGGAAAACCAACATATTCTATATTCATTCATGGTGTTACATTGTTTACAATACAATATACATATAGGATCCAACGACATCCAAAACCCTAACCCAATGAACTGGATTAGTACAAAACCCTAATTCCTTAACCAAAAATAGAAAACCATCGGCAAAAACCATGTGCTGAAAAAATACCTAAATACATGACACGTTTCCCCAGGCAGAAATTTTTTTTTGGGGGCATTGCCCCCAGACCCTTACATGGGGGGCTCTTCCCCCCCTCTAACCCCCTTGCACACCTGGGGCATACGCTCAGGCACTACTACTCGTGTAAAGAATATAATACATACCCAACAGGAATGACATGTACTATCCATATAGAATAGTATTATCTAAAAATATATCATAACTCATACCATTATCCATCAAACAAACTTAAGTCCATTACCCAAACTTGGGGTCTCCAACTTCTCATGGCCATAACTCTCTAACCGTGAGGAGTTATGCAACGTTCCACATACCACCAGAAATGGAATGACAAGCACTATCCATATAGGATAGTTTACATGAAAAATTCATTGTCCTTCATCTCATTATTCCACAATTAATCATGGGTTCTCTTACTCCGCAAAGCGTCTTCCTGTGAGGGCTTTCACCATAAGGGGGCCACTTTGGATTTCATCCATCTTTACTTCTTATCAACCATGAAAAGACAATAATGAGTCATATTTACATCAAACAATCTTGGTTCCATTACCCAAACCTTTGTACCGCGGGGCTTTCTTCAAGGGTTGACATCAATGACAACCAACCTTAATCAACACTTCATTCATCTTCAATTGTTCAAATTTTTCTCTGAAAATTTGAAGTTTAGCTTCCTTGAATTTCTCATCTCGTTCGTATATATTCTTTAGTTTGACCCAGATATATTTTGCGGAATCACAGTACATAAATTTGGTGTATATTTATTTATTCAAACCATTCATGAGTGCACTTCTGGCTCTTGAATTATTTTCTTCACGTTTCTTTCCATCTTTATCTGTTGGAGGAATGGTTGGTGCTTTGTATCCCTCTACCACTGATCGTTAAACATCAAATCTTAGTGCTTGTATGTGTGTCTTCATTCTTCTGCTCCATAAGGTGTAATCTTCCCCATCAAACTGTGGTATCCCAATCTTAGAGTAATCCATGATCTCCTTCCAATGGTTAAACTGTCTCTTGAAGGACCCGCTTTGATACCAATTGTTGGATTACTGAGAGGGGGGTGAATAAATAATAGTGATTTTTAATCCTTTTTAACCACAATATATATTTATGATTAGTTTTACCAATATCATTCAACAAGTACATGATAAATAAACCATGAACAATGAGCAATCATACACATACACAGTACACCAATATTTTTACGTGGAAACCCAATGCGAGAGAAAACCACATAATTTTTTTTCTTATATGTCTTTAAGAAGTACATTCATTGGAAGCACCAACTTCCTTTGTTTCACAACACCAACTGGAAGGAGGCTCCAACCCCCTAGATTCTTAGGTTGCAACCTTAGGGAATCTCCAACTTCCCAATTCTCTAGATCCAACCAGAAGGAGTCTACAACCCCCTATGTTCTCCAACTACAACTGAAAGGTGCCTACAACCACCTATCCTTGCCCTATCCAAACCTCCCTAAATTATAAATGCCAAATGTAGACAACCTGTCATAGTCACTGAATCAACTCTGTCACTATCACAACTATCACTGAAATCCTGTCCCAACCTGTACCAATCTTCTTCAAAAATTTATTGTAGATCTGTGACCTATCTATATTGCAACACAGAGGTATCTGTGCCTTTCTCTATTGCAACTCGTGGATGTTTGCACCTCTATTTGTTGCAACTCACGGACTAACACAAATCTATGCTAGTATCACAAATGTTGTCTCTGTCACTTTGTCTATATTTCTATCTTAGTCTCTTTCACTGTCTGATCACTCTGTATCTTCCCATAAACTAGTTGATCTGATAGAAACAATATTCATCGAATATCCAAGTATATCTAACACAATCAGGTACTAGGTTCATACATATGTATCAATGAACTCATGTGATATAAGTACCTATTACATTAACCATACATCAAAACCTCACTATTATGCAAATCCAACATGTACTATGTCTCAACCATACACTCCCAAACATGTACCACTCAATCATATACCAAAAACACTGACAAATGCTTCTCATAATGCACTACAAGATATGTCAATAAATCAAAATAAGTGCACCAGCAATGTACTTCACAAGATACGCCTCAACAAGAACCATATAACTAATAACATCTTTAGGAAAATACCCAAGTTCACAAAACCATATCTCAACCATACAAGACCAAATGCCTCAAATATATCCCAACAAAGTGTGCCAATGATAAGCATAAAGTATACCAGCATTGTACCTCTATAGATTTTCCTTATGCAACATATATCATACAACCAATGATATCCCAAAGGCATCTACTAACACTCATATGACCATACCTCAAGCTATCACAAATATATAATCATGTAACATACATTTTTTATCATGTATATGTCATACCTAAACACTATCACACCTTCCTATACCCTCTTCTCAGCTCTGCAACTTGTCACTGATTATAGATCAGATCTTCTTTTTCAACTTTGGCAACAAATATACGCTTTGTCTTCAGTAAACTCATGGGTATCTATGCTTTGTCCCATTGTGGCCAATGTATGTCCGCTCCCTACTAGTATTGTAACATGCAGATGTCTTCAGTAAAACCCTAGTTCAATACCCACAGTCTCGACCCTTCGAACCTACAACTTTGTCACTGCTTAAGACTCACTACTATAGATTTGTCAATGATACCTTCCCATAACATTTCACAAAATAGATATTCAATGTGCTCAAAATCAGGTGCTAATGGGAGACACTTGCTCTCTTATTTATATTCTCCAAGTAGCTTCCTTTATGGGTTATCTTCTAACTGTTTTACCCAATTTCCTTATTTTAGGGCTAACAAACTTTTAACTACTTTTCCCACTTACAACCAATTTACCATAAATAGTAAACTCACCACTTATTTTTCCAACTAACTTATTTTTAATTATTTTCTTATTGCAACAACTTTACTCATGATTAACTCCTAGTCACAACTAATTTGACTAGTAAACTTCTTCTAGCATCTTCTAGAATAATCAACTTCTTTGACCTTCTAGGTGTTAGTAGGAAAACCCACCCTATGGATACATCGGGGTTTACAATGTAGGAAGATCAATAACCGTTTAAAATTCTCCTACTTCTGTAACTACCTCAAACATACCCTAGACTTATGCAAGAAAAGTAAAAGGATCTGGTAACTGTACCTTTACTCCGCATCCAGTGTAGATCCTCTCATGCTTGAAGGCTCCGCTGACTGCAAACCTCCTCCCAAGGTTGGCCTGCATTCAAAGATAGATAAACAGATAACTACAAGCATACATTTCATACATAAATACGGGTTAGATATTAGAATAAAAACATAAAACAAATGCAACACATTCGACACATCATGTTCTGGGACAGGAAAAGTACTTCTTTGATTGATATCAAAATGATTACTTACAACTAATGCCGACTACTTCTCCACAAACCTGGTGTAGGATCCTCTTCACCAAGCTCCAAGTGCACCTCCACGTATCTTTCTCCTCTCAACCTTATTCTTGGGAAATGGAATGGACTTATGATGGAGAAAAAAGGGAAAAATGGGGAATTATGATGCAATTCTCACAACAAGGCTGCAAATGCTTGGGGCAAGGAGGGGATGTGAAACAGGTAGAGTTTCACTATTCCTATGCCTAGATTAGGAATCAGACCCAATCACCTCCTTTTATATGACAAAAGGATGGTTATTCGGTTGGGTGATGGGCTATAGGCGGTGGATTAGTTGAGAAACTACCCAATAGCCCGTAATCTCAACAAATTCCTTGCAACTTTTTAATTTTTGCAACTTTTGCAAGTATACGCGGGATGTAATGGTGCAACTAGCATACATATACGGGTTGTAGTGGTGTAGCAGGCATGTGTACATGGGAAGTAATGGTGCAGGGCATGTACATCTTCAAAAAATGAGTTTTTAAGAAGAGCAATCCAGTGATGGCTTGGAAAAATTAGCAAGTAAGAGGGCCAAATGCCAGGTATGCATGTATGGAGAAATTTAGGGTTATAATAGATGCCCCCTAATGTATGAGGTCAAATGAGCATCTGATGGCCAAAATACATTACATAATATTCACCAATGTACGAAGTGAGTGAGCCTGGGACCAGAGTTCGGAAGGTGCCATCTACAAAAATAACAATTGTCTCTCTAAGGTGGGCATACCCATGCTCGGGATGAAATAAATCATGGTGTCTGATCAAATACACTGCAGATCCATGTCATATAACTATATAAAGTGTACCCGCGAACAATAAACAGTGGATCTACATCTCAAAATCAAAGATATACATGTATAGTATCCATCTTCAAGAAGCCAATGATGCATGATGGCTAGAGATGAGGCCTTCAAAGCTCGAGAAACAAATTCAAGATCTTCAAAACTTGAGTAGGAGTGTAATCTGAGTGTACGAATTCACTACCCAGAGGTCTTCGATGGCTTGTCAGGAACAGACAAGAGGATCTCGGTGATCAGGTAGAGAACTTCACTGATTTTGAACAAGGACTTGATTGGGATTTTGGGATGGTCAGACATGAGGTCAAGAGACAAACTGCAGAAAGGTTGACTCAGGCTGGGTAAAAACTTGTCTTTGACAATAGCACAAAATATGATCAGACTCAGGCAGGACGACATTAACATAAGTTCACGATGCATGAGGCAACACAAACTCTCCATGTGTTTGGAAGAATAACCAAACAGAGGAGGACACAACTCTATGTAGCGAGAAAAACTTCCTAAGGTCATATTAAATCTCAAATATTGACGAACAAATGAAAGGATGTGCTTTGTCCAAGGGTGACTCATTGTGCTGCCAAAAAAGAATATATATTTCACGTCCTCTTTTTGGGGTATTTTTGATTTTTTTTGTCTTTTTCAATAGTTTTAAAGAGCTTGAAAAAGAATAAAAGAATGCTACATTACAAAGGAGGAACGACTGTCGCAAGAACACTATTTCCAAGCGCAAGGAACACACTAATTCTCATAGCAAGGAGACATGTGCTGGAAAAGGACACTCAGGGAAAATTCCTCCATGGGTCAAGGTGTCAGGTCACAGAGGCAAAGTGCTACAAGGATTGTGTATAAGGCATGCTTTAAAGTTTCAGTTGAGAGCAACATGGAGTTGGCATTAGGCCAAAGATGCATTGATGCAAATGCGATTAGTAGGACACGATGAAACCCCCTTCAATGTATTTTTCACGATCCCATAGAAGGTAATCTCGGTGGTGTTTTCACGTTTAGAGAGTCTGAAAAAAAATGTAAAAGAAGACTCTACTGGGGTACTTTTTTTGAAAATAGTCTAGTCGATTCGAAAAAAGGGATAAAATAGCACCGAAAAGACGTCTATTCAAAACCATTTTAACGAGTGTGACACAGACAAGATCACTTGGCAATATTTTCAATTTTAAGGAGTTTGAAACGAGCTTAACTATGGACTCACAACCTTTTTCTAGATTTAGTCTCCTTAGCCCGAAAAAGTATAAAATTTACTGAGGAGAACTCTCCTTGCGAGACGAATCTCCCAAGGTGTAACTTTTTCCTCCTTAATCTACAGGCCAGAAAAAGAGGTAAACGCATGCCAGTAGATTTTCATCTGTACCAATTTAACGAGTGTGAAGGAACAAGATCACTCGATGATCTTTTCAATTTTAAGGAGTCTGAAAAAAGATTAACTATGGACTCTGTAGGGGATGTTCTTCTGGACCAATTTAACGAGTGTGAAGGAACAAGGTCACTCGACGATCTTTTCAATTTTAGGGAGTTTGAAAAGAGCTTAACTATGGAATCCATGGGGGTTCCTTTTTTGTAAATTTAGTCCCTCGGGCCCGAAAAAGGGTTAAAATTATACCTGAGAATACTCTTCCAGGAAACCGAAGTTCCTAGAGTATACCTTTGTTCATAAAATTGACCATTCAGACCGAAAAAGGGGTAAACTACTGCTGGACAGACGTGCCTTCAAGTTTTAGTTTGGCGAGCATGAAGGACAACAAGATCGCTCGACAATCTTTTCACGTTTAGAGAGTCTGAAAAGGGATTAAATAAGATTCCAAGAGGCTACATTTCTCAGTTAATACTGACAAGATTGAAAAGCATAAATATAGTCTCGTCGGATGTTTCTTTCAGATTTCAAAGTGAGCTTGAAATTCAACAAAGTATGCTCATTTTTGGGAGTCCCGAGGGTGAGGCCAAGAGATATGACACATCAGACGTATGAGGCTCAATATCGTAATCAGGACAGGACTAACAAGGACTCCCGAGCCTAAATTCATTAACGACGACATGGACACCAAAATGCAACAAGGATCTAACTAGGGCATCCATGTAGAGGTAGGCTCTACCACTAAATTATGACACTTCTAAAGCAGCAATGACAGTTTTGTGTCGCAGTTTAGTGGGATCAATCCTATGGAAAAGTGGAAAAGATGACGAGATGTCGAAAGTGGAGGTGGAATAGTAAATTATATCCAAAAATTTAGAAAAAACAACTTTTACCAAAGGACCTTTAAAACTGACCCATCTCCCAAAAAGTTATCAAACCTAAAATCAAAGTGCATTGTAACATCCAATAAGAAAATCAAGAACCACACTAAATGATTTTCAAGCCAGAAAAAATGACAAAAGGGTTCAAAAAAGTGGCAAAAAGGGCCAAAAAGGTCTATAAATAGAAGATGACAGCTCATTTTCACATTGTAATTTGAAAATTAACCAACATGTAAAAAAGACTCCTTTTCTACATGAGTTGATTTTGGGAGCTTCATAGGATGAAACGAACTTTCACTCAGACCAAGTATAAACTCATCCCTCTTGCATTTCAATACTTCAATTACACATTTCTTTTAGTTTTTTTAGGGGGATGCCCTCCTAAAAAAGTGCAGCCCTACATGTATGCAGGCTATCTAAGGACAAACCACATATTCCCGCAGGAAGAAAACAATCTGCCTGCGTGCATATGTGACTATGTCCAAGACAGCCCACGTACAACCTCAAAAGAATAGAAAAAATGAATATGCAAGAGCTTACTCCCCCCTGAACTTTTCATGTAACAGGATGTATGTCCACTGGAGGGAGAGGGAACATGAGGAGGTTGACATCTTGGTCTATTAGTACCCTGCTACCATTTCCACATTAAAATAATGTGGGCTATGGAAGTTCTACCAGTGTCCACTTATGAGGGCACAACCCAGGCTTTTGAATTCCTTAGTCGATTATTGGCACTCGGACGCAGAGGCATTCATGTTGGAGGGGCATTTGTTGACTCTGACGACTGAGAAAATTTACTTCTTGACTAGCCTCTTGAGGAGAGGTGAACCATTCAACCTACGCATGTTTTCTCCTAGGCCCTTGAACATTTCCGACTACATCAATATGCATTATGAGGTAGGCACTAAGAAAGTAGGTTCTCAAGTGCCTATCAACAAGATCACCAAAATATCACTGAAGGTGATCTTATTTCTCATTGGGCGGATCACTGGATCTGTCACTATCCACCAGGCCTCCCGGGCACATATGTATTGTCCTATGTAGTGCCTTGATGCACACATCTTTGACTGGAGTATGAACATGCTTACATGCATGAAGAGGCAGCTTACAGAGTGTTGTGAGCCTAGCAAAAAGAAATTTGGGTTTTGTACTATGCTCATTCTTCTTTGAGAGGGTACCTAGCCTTAATCTGTGAGAGACAGTGCAGGGGAATGTGGCCTCCTTCCCGGCAGTGTGTAGATCGAAAAAATTGTTTCCACGACAGGGGGGAGGAAGGACCATAGAGGCCTTCGACGACAAATTTTTTGACTGGTGGGCATGACATATTCCGGCGACAAAGGACTACCCCTACGCCGGGATCAATTTTTCCAGGGATCTGGACATGCCCGTACCTCCTGGAGAGGAGCAAGGAGAGATAGGTACATTTATTTTTAAAGTTATTTAATTTTTAATTTATTTTCATATATATCATTTTTTATGTGTATCAGAGTATCTAACAACTATGTATATGTTATGTACAGATGTGGGACCGGTGTGTCCGACAGACTTCTCGAGGACTAGAAGACATCCTTGACCAGAGGTAGTACCAGCAACGACCCTCGGACCAACAACAACAGCAAGGGGACCTCCAGCTGGAGAGGCTGAGAGAGTTTTGAGACGAGTGGAGCATAACCTCACCGCGCTCACTCGTGCAGTTCCCATGGTCGAGATCGAGGATCTCTCACCATCGATGAAACCTCATGTAGTTGGGGTGCCATGGACCTAGGTCCAACTCTTCCAGCGTTTGGAAAATGTCATCGTTCACTATGGCAGGGTCAGCAGGCCTCGTGCTTAGATAGGATGGACCTCTTATGTACTGAGGGCACTATTTTGTATATTTTTGAGGGCATAAGCCCCGTGATGTATACCGTATTTATATTTTTGAGGCATTCACGCCCACCAATGTACTCTGACACTTTTTGATATGTATATGTATTTACATCTTTATGTCTTATGGATCACATTTTTACAAATATATGTACATGTGTATCTGTGTGCTTCTTTTTATGTGTGTGCAATATGCCAATCTAATACTTGATTAGCTAGAGTATCTGTCATTTGATTTAATCTCCTAGGAAGATGGATATATGTAATGTAATAAAAGAAACGTTCTAAGAGATGTACCCTAAGGAATTGCCAATGTAAAATAGAATCATAAATGTGGTAAACCCCATTTAACTAGAACACAACCAACTGAGCATCTAAGTAGACCCGAAGGTGAAAGATACCATGTGACAAAGTGTCACGAAGCAACTCTATCACTATGTTCTACGCGATAACATTATTTGTGTTGTCACCTAGACATATACCTCCAGAATATAGCAACTGGCCTTGAGGCATGAAAATCACCCAAGCTGCGGAAGCAAGCCTCTGAGTGTGTCGGCTAGCGTCGTCCATGAACCCAAAGAATACCTYTGATTCACTTGACATCTTCCAGAGTGAAAACGATGACATAAATAATGACACATCCATAAAACAAAAAAGACAAAAAGTTGATTGTATAAGAACTATACATATGTACAAGAATTCACCCAGGCGACTAACCTACGAGTAATACTTCTTCAGGTAGAGCTCATTTCTAYGCTCCGCCAAAGCATTTCCCTCAAAGTCAACTAGGCAACAAGCGCCCTTATTTAAGACCTCTTTCACAATGAAAGGTATGAACCACATGGGTTTGAACTTGCATGCACCCAGGGGATCCTTATATTGGTCATAGACCAGGACAAGGTCGCCTTCAGAGAAAATCCAAGGATGAATGGACCGATCATATTAACACTTAACTCATTGCGTGTGAGCCTCATTGGCTAAGGCTACATCATGACATTTCTCATCAAGCTACTTAAGATATAATAAGCGTTCCTCAAGTAGTGAAGTGTATGGAAATAACTCTACTGTCAAGTTTAGAGATGGGACCTGACACTCTATTGGCAAGACTGCTTCCAGCCCGTAAATGAGTTGAAAATGTGTGAAACTGGTGGCAGTATTTACAGATGCTCGGTAGGCCCATAACATCGAGTATAGCATCAAATTCCAATTTGACTTGGCATAATTGATCGTTCATTGTAGAATAATCTTTAGGGACTTATTCATAGCTTCCACCTGACCATTATCTTGTGGGTAGTAGGGTGATGAATGCTCTTGCCTCAACCCAATATTTGATGTTAACTCAAACATCATTTTGTTCTGAAAGTGACTGTCATGGTCAGTGAAAATATCCTTGGGGATGCCAAACCTTGCTATTATCTGGTTAAAAATAAAGATATTTGTTGTCTCGCCATCATTATTAAATGTTGGCATAGCCTCGACCCAATTTGTAAAGTAGTCTACCACGACGATGATATAACTATGCCCCCTGGATGAAGTCGGGTGGCATGTAGTAAAATCAATCCCCCACTTGGTGAAAGGACCAACAACAATGATGGGAAACATGGGAGTAGGATGTGCCCTCATCTTCCGATATAAAATCTGACACGGGTGACACTTCTTGACTGACTCAACACAATCCTTGATTACCTTAGGCCAAAAGTAACCAACTCGTAGAATATTTTGGGTTGTTTCCAACCCAAACAAATGCCCACCACATGATCTAGTGTGGAATTCGTTAAGAACGAGTTCCGCTTCTTCGTGAATGAGGCATCGACGAAGGATGCAATCTACACCTCAACGATACAAAGTGTCATCGAGTATGAGATAGTTTTTTTCTTGATGGCATATACGTCGACGCTCATCACGAGAAGCAGAGGTGAGGCACTTCAAATTCTAGAGATAGACTAGTATATCTCCATACCAAGGGTCCAAAGATGTGATCAGAAAAAGATCTCCTTTAATAGGCGATTCTTCGGGCGTAACATCACCTAATTCGATCGGAAGTTCTGAAATAAGTTCCAAAAATACCAATGACTTTTTGGATTTCGTAGAAACAAAATCCAAGTCAAAATACTGGAGGATAACAATCCATCTACTGATATTTCCATCGATGACACGTTGTGTCAACACGTATTGAAACAGATTCAGAACGACAATGATGGTGGTCTTACGAATCATAATATAATGACGGAACTACTAGACACCATGCACTGTTGCAAACGCAATCTTATGAACATGGGATTAGTTGATTTTTGGTCCAACTAGGCCTTGGCTCAGGTAATAAATCACATGCTCTTTGAGCAGATCATTCTCTTGAACCAAGACCATACCGATGGTCGAATCTGTGGCGGCCAAGTACAATAAGAAATATTTATTATAATTGGGAGGCTGAAGTAGAGGGAAAGACGTAAGGTCACATTTCAACACTTCAAAAGAGCATTGGGCGGCTTCGTCCCAATAAAAAGGGACTCCCTTTTTTAGTAAACACATGAACCCTTTAGTGATCTTGGCATAGTTTGTGATAAAACACCGAAGAAAGTTCATTTTTTTTTGTAATATTTGAAGCTGAGGGACAATGCACAAGGGAGGAAACTGAACTATTGCCTCAACTTTCAGAGGATTGACCATGATCCCTGTTGTCGAAACTATGAAACCTAGAAGACGACCCGACATCATGCATAGACTACACTTGTTAGGATTCAAGTGAATCCAATAGTAGCGACATCGCTCAAAGATTAGTCGGAGGTGTGCAGGATGATCAACTCTCTTACAATATTGTGATGCTATATCATCGAGATAAGCCTTGACTATATGTCTAAGGTCATGGAAAGAAAAATACATGGTCTGCTGAAAAGTGGCTCCATCATTATTCAAGCCAAAAGGCATCTTACGATAAGAAAATGTGCCCCATGGATAGATAATTTTTTTTTTATGTTGGTCTTCAGGTTTGATTTGTATCTGGTTGTATCCCGAAAACCCATCCATGAAAGAAAACACCTCACAACCTGCACATTCATCTACAATCTGATCAATGAATCGGGTGGGGAAATTATCCTTTGGATAGGCCTTATTCAAAAACATGAAATTCCATACACACGTGAATCATACCATGCTTTTTGTTGATTGGGATGGGACTTGAAACCCATTGAGTCAACTGAATGGGGTATATGAGAACGACTTTGAGCAATTTCTCTACTTCAACCTTAATAGATGCCTCTTTCCAAGGATTCATCGGATGAGGCTTCTGTCGGACTGACTTGGTGTGAAGATAAGTCGTTATCTCATGTTCGACGATTCTTGAATCGATGCTAGGCATTTCCTCGTAAGACCAGGAAACAACGTCGTGAAATTCCTTAAATAAATCCATATAGATATGAATCTCCTCGGGGGAGTAGTCCTCTCCGAAGAATACATTCTCCATGACACCAGGGGTTCTAGAGATGTCAATAGGTATCGTTTCAATGCTAGTTTCCATATTACCCTCAGCATAAACTATGTGTGTAGCCAAAGGATTAATAGGACAAGACCTATCTCCAGTCATAGTCAACATGAATTCACCTACCTCTATTCTTCTTAAATCAAGGAGGAAATAAGATATGTGATGGAGATCATCCCAGGGTCTGTCAAGACTAGTCAATGCCTCAAGAATCGCCTCATCTGAGGGAAATACCAAGTCTAAAGAATCAGTACTGGTGAGGAAACCTTGAGCCCAAATAGGCTCGAGAACTAGATCTAACACTTGTGCGAGAGTCAAATCAGGGTCGGCTGAATCTTGTTGCACAATATTGTACACAACTTTTTGTCGCGGACAAGGGCATGGCCATGCCAAGGTGCCTTGTCCCTTCCATCGAAGCTGATGGGGAAGGAAAAGTCCATGGATCATTAAAGTAATTCATTCATAATGACGACACTTGAAAAATTTCATCCTTAGGCTAGTTGGGGGCAGCCGATATGAAATTGACATCGCTAGAGGGGGGTGGGTAATCAAAAGTACCCATCAAAGGTGGGCACAAAACAACCCCTACATTGATGACTTCAGGCTGAGGGTTATCAATCATCGAGACTGTGGATGCCCCCGATTAAGGGTCAGGTCAGGAGAAGGACAAATGGTCAATGGTTACGATTCGGCCCTTCTGTGGAAACAACAAGGCCTGAAACATTGTGGCAACCATTGCATGCATTGAATAGGTCCAACTCCTTCCTAACAGAAGGTTGTAGTTGAGAGGCACATCGACCACTTCAACTTCGATGCACATGGTCTTCCCTCCTAACTGTTGGACACACCTACCACACATAGAGGGGGGGTGAATGAGTGTGGGGCTCTTTTTCCCAAAAGCTTCCCTCTTTACAAAAACTCCTTAGTTAACATTCAACATTTATTCATTACTCATTGCTGTCATTTATAACCAGTTAGATGAGAACATATATTAGCAACATATCTTGGCAATATATCATCATCAAGTCATCACTACAAGGAACAAAAAGAACACAATATGTATGTACACCTTTTCTTTTTATCATGGACAACAATCTGGGGGTTTATCAGCAACAACTGAATAGAGTACAACTCTACAAGAGCACCAACTCTATAATGCAAGACTCAGCTTACACCCTCAGCACCAACTGAGATGAGGCAACAATCCTCAATAGATATCAATCTGTCAACAGGTACGTGACTTGTCAGTAGTGCAGCCAACGTGTGCATGTTCCTTGGCTCACTACAGCCCGCGTATGCACGCGGTCAGTGTATACAACAACCTACATATACCTTCTGAGTTGTTAGGGTTTGTCCTTCAAGGTCAACTCAGATTCTCTGCAATCAATATATCATTCTCTTATGTCTCTGACTGTCCAATCTGACCACCCGCCAGTCACAACACATCCAAGCTCTCCAATAGCTTTCTCATTCTCCACAACAAATCAATATCAATGCTATCTCAATCATGTATAAACAACTAGTATACCATAGCAATCATGTCGCCAATGAATCACAAGAGTACTGATCACTCCATCAACCAAATCATCCAAACTGAACCATATCATAGAATCCATACCAAGAATTCCCTAAGCATTCACAACACATCAAACAATAGTATCCATCAAGACAATAATGTAACCATACCAATGTCTCAATGATAGATCTGAGCCCATAGAATGCAGATCTAGAACTTGCCTCATCATCCAAGAGCTTGGCACCAGCTCAAACATAGATCTTCATGATTTTATACACTATACGCTCCCTATACACAGTCATCCCACGTATACCTTCAATGCATAGGCACCCTATACACAGACAACCCGCGTATACCTCAGAAACTAAGGTTTCTGAAGCTCCGAGAATTTTTCCGTCAAGATCTCCGACATTGCCAAAACTTTGATGCATCCATTTGAGTGATGCTCTCCATCAATTCTATAGGATTTTATATAGTTTTTATAAAATTTTGGCTATTTTTAAGGTAAGATAATTTTATCCTATAGAATTTGGGCGAATCATTTTTAAAACAGCGAATCTCAATTTTAGAAAAACCATGGAAAATTAGCCCATGAGCGAAATTTAGCCCCTAAAATCATCCATGCTCCAAAATATATTAGCAAGAAGCTCTCCATTCATCCACAAAAAGGATAATTTACAATAGACCATAGCTATCTTAATTATACCTTCATCCTCTAGGTCACTTAACCCATTTTTAGGTTACTTAACCCATTTCTAGGTCACTTATCTGATTTTCCTTATTTTAGGGTTAACCACTTTCCATGAATAGAAAGTTCTCCAATATTTTATCATTTAAATATTCCTTCTTGATTTTATCACCTTACTTTATTATTTAAATAATCCACCTTGACTTTTTCACTTTATTTTATCATTTAAATAATGATTTCTTATTTTCAAGCACTTTGGCTTCTTTGACCTTTTGGAGCTTCAAGCCATCATATGGGGGTCCTTCAACTTCGTAAAGCCATAACTCTCAAACCATGAGGATTTATGTGACATTCCACATACCACCGGAAATGGCATGAAAAGCATTATCCATCTCAGATAGTTTCACCAACAACTTCATTGATATTCATCTTATTATTCCATATACAAGCATGGGTCCTCCAGCCATTCTTCTAGGATAACTCAATCCATAAAGCATCTTCCCATGAGGGATTTCACCATAAGGGGACCAATTTGGATCTCATCCATTTTTGCACCTTATCAATCATGATAGGACAATAATGATTCATCTTTGCATCAATTCACCACTGCATCATATACATCAACTATGCATCATGTATCAATGACAACTCATTGATCCATACTCATAGATTGGTTTTCAGTTGGCTTCTATCATTCTCATCAAGGACAATACATATACATTTTTTCATTAAGAAATCAAGCCTATCAATAAATCCATCACTTGATATCAATCAATGACATCAATCAATCAAACCATTGGCATCAATGACAACATGATCCAACAATCTCCCCCTTTGGCATTGATGGCAATACCAACATTGATGTCAACACCAATTACCAATTATTGATGTCAAAATGTATATAAGGCATGCTCTACATAAATAGTCAATGTTACTATCTCTCCCCATCAATAAACATCAATCACATCAATGTGATTAACTCTCCCCTTTGACATCAATGGCAAAGGGCCATTCTCCTCTTGGGGCTGCTCCCCCTGTCTGAGTGTCTTTGATCTTCCTCTGAATAATCTCTCCCCTTTTGAACAAGGGATATCACTTTGATGTAATGTTGAACATACATCAAACATACTCCCCCTGTGACCATCGCTCCTCTTGGAATTATGCCTCTATGCTCTTTCTTCAAATATAGGGCTCTTTTCTAGGTATGCATCTGATAAATATCTCCTCCTATAATCATGGGAAGAAGAATGAATCCCCCTATATTATATGCAATATGAACAATATGCTACCATATAATGATCCTTGGAATTGTTCATGCATCATACTCATGCTTTACCAACCATCATGAAACAAAGGATATGTCAACAGAGAATTATGAACAAAATGTCAACCAAGTACATCATGTACCAAAATGTGCCCACCATGCACAATACCCATGTACATCAACCATGTACATCATCATCATGCAATGTGCCAAAATATATCATCCATGGAATGTATCAATCATATACCTCTATCAATATGCCAACATGTGCATCTACCGATATGCCTACCATGTGCTTCTACCAATATGCCAACATGTGCATCTATCAACAATACCATCTATAAGTGTACCATCATGCATCATCACTTGCACCAAGCAAGTATATCAACCATGCATCAACAAGCTATGACTCCCCAATGATGTACAACATGACTATCAACTCAACTCACCAACTACATGTCTCAATGTGTAGCCCAACCACATGCAAAATGCATGCACCATGATAATCAACATATGCTTCCAATAATACATCATAAGATATATCAATGAAACTAAAATATGTACCAACCATGTACCCGAATAGATCAACATCAATTCATACTCATGGGTTAGTGCCATGCACCCAAGATTTATTTTACATCGTCACCTTACATGATCTAACATAGAAACATGAAAATCCACAACAAACAGTGTCAGAACCTACAATAAACAATGTCAGACCCTGCATCACATAACACTGCAATCCCTATGCATAGCCATTTTCCTTAGGCTTCACCACATATAAGCGGCCTGCTGCACAGACAACTCACGTATGTACGTGACCTATATAAGGCCAGCCTACATATGTATGCAATTGATACCATTGTCACCCACGTATGCTTCAGTAGATGACTTACTTGAGCTTCCCTTCAGTCTTTCATCCTATTCTGGTTGTTATGTCTTCTTCACCCACTTCTGTAGAGGTTCCTGCTTCTCAGAACTTGAGCTCTGAGCATCCATCTTTTCAAATATGTCTCCCTTTCTTACTTCATTCCTTCTTCTATCCATGCTATGTGAAGTTCTCATCATGGGATTTCTTCTTGTGTTCCATTACTCCTGGGAATTGTGGCCAAATCCACTATAGCTGTAGCATCTCATGGTGTTACAGTGAACAACAATGTGTCCTACTTGATCACATCTCCAACACCTCATGGTGTTATAAAATCTTCCATTATATCTCCTTTCATAAGATCTACAATCAAAAGATTTGTGACCATATCCATTACATGAATAACAATGCCCATGAAAAATAATTTCATACCTTTGCTTTGGTGTCCCAAAAGTAGCTTCTTGATGTCTTGCTTGCTTTGATCTTTTGAGATTTTCTTTGCCTTGTGTAGATGGTTTTTTTGCAACATTGTTTTCCTTATTTTATGGACTTACCTAATTCTACTTTGAGGTGCTTGATTCAACATGTGTAGCTACTTCTTTGTATCCAAGTCCTGATTTATCACATGGTGATCTTTGACTTTCAAGATCTCATCCAAGATTCGTGAGCTATTCAAGAATTTGTTTGAAGTTTCTACCTTCTTTCTAAGGTCAACAATTTCAGCTTCTAACTTACAACATGACTCTTCCTTTTCATTTATTTGATTCTTCAATAGTTCTTCTATTCTTTTGGCTTCTTCAATTTGGGTCTTGAGATGGAAAATGGTTTCGAAACTTTTTCTAATCTCGTCATCTACATTTATATCTTCTTTTCCATTCTTTAGTCTTGTGATCTCTTCTTCCTTTTCTTCTAATTGAGTCTTATTGCTCTCTTCTTTTTCCTTGAGCATTTCCTTTAATTTCAAGATGTGCCTTAGAATCCTCCTAAGAAACTTCTTAGTGTTATCCGAAAGATAGTTATAGCCTATATAATAATGATCACTTCTATATCTATATAAACCCTCTTCAAATTTCTTTTGAAGTTTTAATAGATTTTCTTCTATTCTTTTCATAGGATAAATACCATCAAACTGTAAATTCTAACCTTGTACAATTTCTACTGCAAACTGATATTCAGAAAAGAACAGAAAATATACAATGGCAAATACAAACATTACACGGAGATTTTTCACCTGGAAACCCAAACCGGGAAAACCAACATATATTATATTCATACATTGTGTTACATTGTTTACAATACAATATACACATAGGATCTAGCGGCATCCAAAACCTTAACCCAATGACCTGGATTAGTCCAAAACCCTAATTCCTTAACCGGAAATAGAAAACCATCGGCAAAAAACCATGTGTTGAAAAACCACCTAAATATCATGTGGTCCCGGAAATATGTCGTCCTAGTGCGAAAATTTTTTTCGGAGGCGCTGCCCCCGAATGCCTGCACACCCAATGCAAACGCCCAGACACTACTACTCGTGAAAAAAATATAACACATACCCAACATTCTCCCACTTGTTGTTTTCTTTGCACACAGGGGATTACAGGGTTACATATTCAACAATCCAAGGCAGCAATGCCCATGGATTCTCTACACCAAGAGAACTTTTCAATGCTCACATATTTTGTTAATGAATCTGCAACATTATTCAAAGTGTCCACCTTCATCAGTGATACTTTCTTTTCTTCAATCATGTCTCTCACAAAGTGATATTGAACATCAATGTGCTTTGTCTTTGAATGACAAGCAGGGTTCTTTGCCAAGAAAATTGCACTCTGACTGTCACACTCTATCCTTACAGCTTCTTGTACCAACCCAATACCTGAACACAATATTTGTAACTATATTGCTTCCTTACTTGCATGAGTGGCTACCATGTATTCATATTTTGTAGTTGAAAGTGCCACTACAGCCTGTCTTTTGCTCATCCAACTTATTGCTCCTCCAAACAGGTTAAACACATACCTGCTTGTAGATCTCCTATGATCCAAATCTCCAGCCCAGTCTGCATCCACAAAGCCATGTATATTGACCACTCTATCCAATCCCGGACTTCCCTCGTAGCACAATCCATAGCTAGTAGTGCCATGCAAATACCTAAAAACCCTTTTTACTGTTGTCCAATGCTCCTTCCCTGGTTTTGACATATACCTACTCAAAACTCCCACTGCATGTGCAATGTCTGATCTAGTACAGACCATTGCATACATCAAACTGCTAGCTACACTCGCATATGGAACATGAGACATGTCCTCCTCTTCTTCATGTGTCTTGGGACACTGATCCGCAGATAACTTTACACCAACGGGAATAGGAACCTTGACCGGTTTACATTCCTGCATATTAAACCTCTGCAATATTGTCTCGACATATTTTCTCTGATTTAACCAGAGTTTCCTCCTTTTTCGATCTCTTTTAATTTCCATGCCCAAAATGAAATTTGAAGCACCAAGATCCTTCATGTCGAATTTAGAGGAAAACTGAGTTTTCACATCCTGGATAATCTCCTTGTTGTTTCCTATCAGCAACATGTCATCCACATACAAGACCAAATAAATCAAATGATCACCAATTAATTTAGAATACACACAGTGATCCTCTTTGCTTCTTTTGAAGCCAAGTCTTAGCATATAAGTATCAAATTTTTGATACCACATCCTTGGTGATTGCTTTAAACCATACAGGGACTTTTTCAGCTTGCATACCAGCTCCTTCTTTCCTTTCACAACATAACCTTCTATTTGCTTCATAAAGATTTCTTCTTCCAGATCCCCATGCAGGAATGTTGTCTTCACATCCATCTATTCTATTTCAAAATCAAATGCAACATCAACAGATAACAAAAATCTTATA
>JASDQU010244798.1:174162-191900 GCA_032191745.1 Picea mariana | reverse complement strand
CCCCCCCCCCCCCCCCCCACAATCATCATGAAAATCATTTCTTGGAACATCAGAGGCCTCAACGGTCGTAGCAAACAGAAATTGCTATGAGATCTGATTATAGAAGAAGCACTAGATGTTGTAATGTTGCAGGAAACAAAATGTACCTCAAAGGAAATAAATCGACTACTCCCCTATTACTGGAAGCAAGGAGGAGTGGTCTCAATTGATGCTATAGGAATAGCTGGAGGACTGGCTCTCTTCTGGAATACCAATACTGTCCTGCTGAACAACTTCTGCACCACTAGATGGGCTATTACAGCCGATTACAGGCTAATAGGATCAGACCAGCCAGGGCATCTAACAACAGTCTATGGACCGGCCACTCCAAGAGACAAACAGGCCTTCCTTAGAAGACTAAGTTACCTATCCAGCCTCACACAATACCACAGATGGATAGTGGGGGCCGACTTTAACATCATACGAAGCCTGGAGGAAAAAAAGGGGGGTTCACGTCGACTGGATCGAGACTCTGCCGAGTTCAACAGTTCAATAGATGACCTCAGGCTAATTGATTTAGAGGCCATAAATGGCATTCATACCTGGTCCAATAGAAGAACGGGTCTGCACCAGATCGCATGCAAACTCGACCGCTTCCTGGTGTCGGAGCCACTCATGATGGATGGCATGGCCATTGAATCTAGCATCCTCAATCGCACTGGATCGGATCACTGGCCCATCCAATTATGGTTGGATGTCCCAGCCACTCCAGGAAAGAAACCTTTCCGATTCGAACAATTTTGGTTAGACCATCCAGACTTCCAAGCAAATATTCAAGGCTGGTGGAAGGAGGTGGAAATTCCCCGCGGATCCAAAATGTATAGGTTCCAACAGAAGTTGAAAAATCTTAAGCAAAAGCTGAAATTCTGGAATAGACACACTTTCAGAAGCATTTTTGAATCAAAAAAACAGCTCACGGAGCAAATGGACGAGCTACAAATTCAAATAAGAGAGCAAGGATTCATAGAGGAACTCAGAGAGCGGGAACTCAAAGTGAACCAATAGCTAGCGGAAAGGAAAAAGCAGGAGGAGATACTGTGGAAACAGAAGTCACGCATACAATGGCTCAAGGAGGGGGAACACAACACCAAATTCTTCCACAGAGCTACTATCCAGAGAAGACAATCCAATAAGATCACACATCTTATTACAGAGGAGGGGGAGACTCTTCACTCCCACGCTGACCTGGAAAATCATTTGGTTGACTACTTTCAAGACCTCCTCACGGAACCCATTCCAGACCGCAGCGAAGCCATCAGTCAGATCACAAGACACGTACCTACCCTTGTGACTCAAGAACAAAATGAATCTCTCCTGAGGCCCTTCACCATCGAAGAAGTAGACCAGGCGCTACAAGATATCCCCAAATGCAAGGCTCCGGGCCTAGATGGCTTCATTAGCGATTTATTCCACTACTGCTGGCCGATGATTAGAACAGAGGTGTGGGAAATTCTGGAAGATTCAAGGATTACAGGAGAAGTCTTACGGGCTTTTAATGCAACCTTCCTTACCCTTATCCCCAAAGAAGGGCAAGCGAACAGATCAAAGCAATATAGGCCTATCACCCTCTGCAACGTCATATACAAACTCCTCACAAAATTAATCGCTCGCAGACTCAAGCCGATCCTCACAACAATCATATCCCCATAGCAGTCCGGATATGTAGAGGGCAGGCGAATCTTGGACAGCATTATCTTGGCACATGAGGTAATTCACTCCTTGAAAAAAACAAAAACCCCAGAGATTCTTTTAAAACTGGACATATCAAAATCCTTTGATAAACTCAGCTGGGAATACATGAAAGCAATGCTAATCGCGTTTGGCTTCGATCAAAACTGGGTTACTTGGATCTTAAATCTCACCTCCTCAGCCTTCTTTTCACTGCTCATCAATGGGGTTCCTTCGAAGCCCTTCTCCCCCATGAGAGGTATTAGATAGGGAGACCCCCTGTCCCCTTTCCTATTCATCATCATGGCAGAAGGACTTAGCAGATCTATTCACATGGCTCTGGAAAACAAACTTTTAACCGGTCTACCCCTGCATGGCTTATCCCTGACCATTTCTCACAGTCAGTTCGTAGATGACACCCTCCTAATGGGAAGCCCAACTTCTAGAGAAGCCAACTCTCTCAAGGAGATTCTTCAAGTCTTCTCCGCTGCCTCAGGTCTTGAATGCAACAAAGACAAGTCACAAGTTTTATTTTTCAATACCCCCCCCCCCCCGATCCAGCGTCACATCTCGGAGATCCTGGGTTTCAACAGAAGCTCCCTTTCGTCCAAATATTTAGGCTTACCCTTAATTGACAATGCTCACAAAAACTCCTCCTGGGAGAACCTCCTTTCTTCCTTCTCCAAGAGGCTTTCTTCCTGGACCTTTAGGACTCTAAATTTGCCCAGCCGCCTCATTCTGCTCAAAGCTGTCCTTCAGGCCCTCCCGATTTACGCTTTCTCTATTTTAGCTGCCCCCAGATTTGTCCTCAACACCATCAAAAGTTTGCAAAGAAATTTCCTCTGGCATGGCCTCAACAAGGACAAAAAGATCACTTTAGTTAGTTGGGATAAGATCTGCAGGCCTAAGGATCAAGGGGGCCTGGGAATAAGAGACCCGTCCACAATAAACAGGGTCCTCAGCGCAAAAATTTGGTGGTGTTGGCTCAAAAATCCCACAGAACTTTGGGCCAAGCTGTGGCGGAAGAAATATGCCCCCAATCTGACAGAGAATAACCTGATTCGCTGGAATGGGGATAACACGGGCTCCTTGATATGGATAGCGGCCAAGAAGAATAGGCAGATAATAATGCAGCACGCTTTCTGGGAGATAGGCAATGGCGAAACGACTCTGTTCTAGCCATATTCCTGGCAACAATGGCCCACCTTAAACGCTGAGGAGTGGTCCCGCGACATTTGCGGCCAGGCTACAGGTATGGGTCTAACAAAGGTAGTGGATTACTGGCAGAATGATCACACTGAGAACACTTGGCGTTGTTGGCATCTGGATCGGGGACGAATCAATTTGGCTCTGCAGATAGACCTAACGCCTCTTCATGAAGATCTGAACAAGAGGAAAATTCCCATACGAAACGGTGAAGACATTCTCATATGGGGCTACAAACCGCAGGGCTCCTACAGCACTCAGGAAGCCTATCAACTCACAGCCAAGGTAGACCACACCTTAGATACGAAGCTCTAGAAGAAGATTTGGAATCTGAAGCACTGGCCAAAAATCACCCTTTTTCTTTGGCTAGTCTCACACTCAAGCATTCTCACCTAGGATAATCTTCTGAAGAGGGGATTTACGGGACCTTCTATTTGCACTCTTTGTGGAAAGGCGGAGGGAACTTTGAATCACCTCCTCAACACCTGCCCTTACACAGCGCAAGTCTGGGATCAAGTAGCGATAAGCATGCGCACCTCGGATCGTCTCAGAGAAAGTGTCATAGAGACCATCCTCAACTGGAGGGATCAGGCTTTTGGCTCTCCCTATCTCAACAGGGTTTGGCAGCTCTTACCGAGCTTTGTCCTCTGGCACATCTGGCAAGAAAGAAACAGCAGAATCTTCAGAAATAAGGCTCATCCCTGGAGTCTTTGTTGGGCTCTCTGCCAACGCAATCTTCGGGAAACCCTCCGCCTTAGACCTTGGTCGGATGCAGACTTAGCTTGCCCACCTGCCAAGCTCCCTGTCCTTCGGCATTGGACTCCTCTTCCCCCCCCTCTTACAACCTCTTTCCCCCCTTCTATTTCCCCTCTGAGTAGCCCTTCCCATTGGTCTCCTCCCCCTAAAGATTTTCTCAAACTTAACTTTGATAGAGCCTCTAAGGGCAATCCGGGGGATGCAGGTTATGGAATCATCTTTCGCAATCATCTTGGACATATTTTAGCCATAGGAGCAGGTCCCATCGGGCACTCTACAAATAACGCAGCAGAACTCTGGGGTCTCATTAAAGGTTTGCAAATGGCCTTACAGAACAATTATACAAAGCTCATCGTCGAGGGGGACTCTCAAATAATCATTGGCCTGCTGTGAAGAATCCTACACAGGGTCAACCCGGACAACATCTCACCAAGTTGGAGACTCACTCATGGTTTGTAGATCATTGTGGGACTGCTGCACTCACAACAGGTGATCATCCCCACACATATCAGAAGGAAGGCGAACCAGATCGCGGACAAATTGGCTAATGTGGGCATTGAGTGGAGAGAACCAGACCTCCGATGCTACTCTGCCCAGAACCCTGAGCATCCTATTCTCCAGCAGTGCATTCGAAAAGCTGGATTAGTAGATGCTTCCCTGGATGGGGTGTTAGTGGCTTCCCCATGGCAATTGATGGGAATGGACACAACACGCCACAGCACGGAGCCACGTGATGGGCCCGTGTTGCAGTACCATGCCATTCCGGAAGATTAATGGCATTTATATGTCGCATAAGGGTCGAGGTAAGGGGCATTTATGCCACCCTCTGCTCCCACGTAGTTTGTATAATGGCTTGCATCGTTGGATTTGGCATTTCACCTGGTAAGCGCTTGGAAGGGCTCCCCCCTCCTCGGCGCAAACATCACCAGACCTGCTCAAAGGTTGTCTTCATCATTTATTTGCAACACTGGCTAATTTTGTCCCGCCCTGCTCACCTGCACACATGAAAGAAAGGCTAAGAGGAAAGCCGAAGCGAGGCTCACGATGGAAGCCCCGCAGACCCCCAATTTCGCCTTCGGCCTCCCCGGTGACCTGTTCTTCCTCCCTCCCTCAAACCATGCCCCCAGCTGCCACCCCGTCACCTCTGCAATCCTTGCGCTTTCGCTCTGCAGTGACCCCGCCACCTCCGTAGTCTACGCTTTTACACTCCATGGCTACCATCCCCCGAGGGACGACCCCGACTCCACGCTCTCCTCAGGACACTCGGATGCATTTCATGGCGACAATGTCCTTCCCCAGATCCTCGAGCACCTGGAGGAGTGCACCATCGACTTTTGCAGAGTTCAAGCGAGCGCGTCTCCACCCTGCGGGCCATCTCGACAGCGAGAATTTCAAAGAACGACTGGGTATTCTGTATGATTTAGTATTTGAGCTCAGGCGGGAGATGGCGGACCTCAAGTTTCGGCTGCAGGCCACAGAAGACAATGTCGCCACCTTTCTGCATATCCTTTCAACTATGTAGTCGGAACTCTCCTCGGACCCAGCTGGCTCTTCTTCAGGGGAGGTCCCTGACATTGAGATGGAAAACATGCGGTGACAGGCAGAGGAAATGCAGAAGGAAACAGAACATAGCGGCCCAGTTGCGAACGAGGAGCAGGTGGAGCGAAAGGAACAACGCCGGGACGACCAGCCGACCAACTTCGAGACGGAACCGTGGATCGAGGACCTCCGAGCCATGTGGCTAGGATTTTAGACAGGTGTTTAGACTTCTTTTTGCTGACCATCTAGTTTTTTTAGACTCCTAATCTAGAAGCAGATAGTATGATCTTTGTATGTTTTCTGAACCAGCAACTTTCTCAGACTTGTGAATTGGGGGCTGGATGGACTGGTTTCCCCTCTGTTGGGGCAGTCCAGCATTCACAGCCAGTATTTTACTGTATTTTGGCAACTCTTTTCAGCTCTAGCAGGCAATAAATAAAATATACTTATTACTTACAAAAAAAAAATGGTGCTGGTGGTGGATACAAAGTAACTGGTGGTAGGCCCTGAAGCCTTCACGACCAACAGAGCTCCTGATCTTATACTTTGTGAAAATATCAACGACATAGTAATTATTTTACTAACATTTTGAAACAAGCACTGGTCCAGGTGGATATTAGTGGCCACCCACCTTTTCTGACTGGCTCAAAACAATTTTCTGGCAATTTTGGCAATTTACTATTTTTTGTAGGTTTTAACTTCCGGGGCCATTTTGAGGGCCTAAATGAAGGTTTTTCGAGATCCAGGTTTTCAATATTATCCAAAGGCACAATTGGGCCCCCAAAATGACTCTCCTCGATGATACCTTTCCAACGAGATATCATACACCTAAAACGAAGATCGTATGCAAAAGTTACGACCCCGGGAAGTTGATATACTAACTTACCCAAACGAGGCCCACATGACTTTTGGTGCTTCATCTCCTAGGGTTAGGTTTTTGGATGTCTAGGGTTTTTGGCATTCCTGTTTATTGTAAAAAGGCCTTCAGAGCCTCATTGTAATCATCTTCTTGCAAATGCGAGTAGCCGTCACATCTCTTCTCAGAGATAAGCTGCCACCATTCTAGCGAGTCTTTCACTCTGTATTTTTACAGTCTCTGTACATTTATTTCATTAATAGAAATCGTGTAATACTATATATCTGTGTTTATGGTTGCATCTCTGATACATTTATGTTATATTATTGAATATCTGTGATATCTCTATGCATTTCTTTATTATATCTCTGATCTCATTTCGTGCCGAAAATAATCCGGATCAAGCACACTCTAGAAACGTTCCTACAAGATAAACCATGCAAACCACTATCTAGTTGAAAGAACAGTTACGTTAGCCAACTCTAGAGAAACTTACCGATGCAAGTGCAACTCGAACACAGAATCACCCTCTGGGTATACTCTGAAAATCATGGCCCGACATATGCCCTAGGTACCACGGTATACCCCTGCAGTCACCTATGTAAGTCCCTAGAATAAAGGCAACTAAGTTGTCAACTCGCGAACAACCACTAGGCAGGTATAGTCGACAATCGGGTGGACTGCAATGAGTAGGGTAACAAGCATGAAACCTACCGAGGGTATCGAAAGCAAGTGGTCCAAAAGACAACTGAGGATCCCAAACAGATTCAAGGTCCACGAAGCTCCGTAGGAAAATGCAACTGACAGTATCCCACGACAAGTCCTCAATATGTGTTCCCCACTATTCTTGGTCCGGCTTTGGAGGGGTTATCTCTGCTACCTTTCCGCACGCGACCTCATGTTTAGCCCCTGTGTTAGAGGGGGGTCTGCGATAACTTTCACGTTTACTAGAATTTTTACACTCCCTATCTCTGACTCCAATGTTTGTTCAATGTTTATAAGCCTTGAAGAGTTTCCTCTCCAACCTAATTCAAGGCTCTAGCCTAAATTAGTTGATTGACCCTACAAACATAAAGCCTAGTTGATTTTAATTAGCATTTATTTTAAATGGCTTGTTTTAACTCAAGGAAATGGCAATGAAACTAGTGATGTGTATGGGAGACGAAGAAGGAGAAATAAACGAAAGTGAAAGAAAAACTACTTCTAGTTGACAATAAAGATTTGCAACTAACTCTTTAACCAAATTTTCATAACTAATTTTTTCTAAGATCTTTTAAAGGAAAACCTAAAACAAAATTTCACTCAACTACGATCTAATTAATGTTCTAAGCAATCAGTAAAGAACTCAAGAAAACAACTTTTTTTCCTAACAAGAAAAATAACTTTTTTTCCTAACAAGAAAAATAACTAACCCAACTACTTAAACAAACTAAGAAATGAAATATTTTTCTTTTCTTTTTTAAATTCTTCAAACAAGAAACTTGAAATAAATTCGTTTTCTTTTTCTTTAAAGCAAGCGAAAAGGGAAAAAGTGAAAAACAAGACAAGACTGAAACTGACCTCTGGCCCACTACGAATCGCAGGGATTCACTAAAGACACCAAACATGCTGATCAACAGCTCAAAGACTCGCCCAAAACCCTTTCGAAATTAAACACAAGAAATCTTTAAAAAGATAAGCAAATTGGCATCTGACCTAGGATTTTTTTGTAAAAACCAGAGACATTGATCTTAATCAAGAAGCCCTAAGAAGTAAAAATTCAATCAGGGAAGAGGTTGATTGCCTCTTCTTAAAAAAAAATTCTTGACACAGGTACATTATTGATGCTTAAGCAGCCTGTGTATGTACATGGGTTGTCTATAAAGAAGGGTGTATATGTACGTGTGTTGACCCACAACAGGCCGCGTACACCTCTGTATTTCTTGAAAAAAAATAAATGAAACAGATAGAATGACAAGGCAGGGAGAACTGGTATGGCACCAACAGGTGACTAGAATCCCTTAAAGACTCAACAGACTAAAAAAGAAACTCAAAAGGTATAAAACCAATCAAACACCCCAAAAATCCCCTAAAACCCTAGAGGCTTCCCCAATATGGTTGCCAATTCTGCTAGCAGGAAAAACCCCCCTATGGCTACACCAGGGTTTACAATGTAGGCAGATCAATAGTCATTTAAAAGTCTTCTACTTCTCTAACTACCCCAAACATACCCTAGACTTATGCAAGAAAAGTAAAATAAGAAGGATCTGGTAACAATACCTTTACTCCACGTTCGGTGTAGATCCTCTCGCGCTTGAAGGCTCCACTGACTGCAAACCTCCTCCCAAGGCTGGCCTGCATTCAAAGACATATAAATAGGGAACTACAAGCATATATTTCATACATAATATGGGTTAGATGTTATAATAAAAATATAAAACAAATGCAAACATTCGACACATCATGTTCTGGGATAAGAAAAGTACTTCTTTTATTGATAACACAATGATTACTTACAACCAGTGTCGGCTACTGCTCCATGAACTTGGTCCAGGCTCCTCTTCACCAAGCTCCAAGTGCACCTCCACGTATCTTTCTCCTCTCAAACTTCTTTTTGGAAAATGGAATGGGCTTATGATGGAGAAAAAAGGGAAAACTAGGGAATTCTGATGCAATTCTCACAACAAGGCTGCAAATGCTTGGGGCAAGGAGGGGATGTGAAATGGGCATAGTTTCACTGTTCGTATTCTTAGCTTAGGAATGAGGCCCAAGAACCTCCTTTATATGACAAAAGGATGGTTATTCGGTTGGGTGATGGGCTATAGGCGGTGGATTAGTTGGGAAACTACCCAATAGCCCGTAATCTCAACGAATTCCTTGCAACTTTTTAATTTTTGCAACTTTTGCAAGTATACACAAGTTGCAATGGTGCATCTAGCGTATGTATGTGGATTGTAGTGGTGCAGTAGGCATGTGTATGTGGGGCAGTATTGGTGCTGGGCGCGTACATATTCAAAAAAATGAGTTTTTAAGAAGAGTAATTCAGTGATGGCTTGGAAAAAATAGCAAGTAAGAGGGCCAAATGCCAGGTATGCATGTATGGAGCAATTTAGGGTTATAACACTAGGTTATTTGTTGAGATCAACTCCTGCTTCTGAAATTTCCTTCCCCTTTCTTTTTTCCCGACTTATTTTTTCCATTTCGTTTCCCACTTCTATACTTTCCCTTGTTTATCGGTTCCTTTCCGTCGACGAGCGTAAGTGACACACCGTCAACTAGAAGGTCAAATCCGGATCAAGGTTGTCTAAATAACCCAAGTCATTTGGAATGAAATGACCCGACGGATTTAATGGCTCCGTTGGCCAACTAAAGTCCTTAAAAAAGTAAAAGAAATAAACTAATATAAAGCTATGATTCTAACAAATGATATATTACTTACTAATGTTTATTAAAAATAAATGTGAATATACAAATGATTATAAACAATCTATATACAGTTTACAAGGTTTACTTGAAATCTTTTAAAAATGAATGTTCATAATAATGTTTCAAAAAAAGATAAAGTAAGAACAATTTTATTTTTTTTGTTTTTTTTAATGTTTGAAGATTTTAAACTAATAAATACTAATCAAATACAATTGAAACAATGACACAGAAACAATGAAATCTAATTAATGCAATCATCATCTCATTCATATATAAATAAATCTGAATAAAAGAAAGCAATGCACCTACTAACCTCTCACTGATCAACAGTACTAAGCTAAATTCATCTCTCTGTATTTGTATGAGCTCCTCTTAACATGTGTCAAGTGTAAACCTATGACAAAAGCAAGAATAATACTTCCTGAAGAAATTCAAGGAAGTGTTTCATATTCTGGAGCGATTTTATAACGACAGAAAGACAAATAATTATACATCTTGTGACCTTGAAATGTCCAATAACTAAAAATGAAAGAAATTTCAATTCTCACGAGTGGTGTTACCAGCTATCTAGCATCAGATGTAAACTTAAAATACTTGAATATATGATCCGTTAAAGATATAAACTAAACCAAAATATAATGAACAACATAAAGAAAAGCATGATATCAAATATTATGTGTAGAACTGACTAAAGATAATTAGACACAGATAACATTTCACATCAAGAAATTACATGAGAAGACAATGAAAAAACACTGCAAAGTCTACACAAGACAAAAGACAAAGAGTAAATTGTTTTCTCATATAGTTTCAAACAAAATATGTTCATCATATGGTCTAGGAAGAACTTTTGGGATAATAGACTCTTAAAGATTGAAAACATTAATATATAAATGATAGCAATTAATCATGTATTGATAAAATAGACTAAAGCTAATTTAAATCAATGCATAATCAATTATTCAAAGAATATGAAGATATTATAATGAAAATAAAACCATTTCACTCACAGGACAAAAACCATTATGTAATCTGGAATTCCATATTCTTCTTTGAAAATACTTGTCCATTCTCCCAAAGATTCCAACCATCTGTTAATCCATTTGAAAAGAAAAAAAGTTTACAAAAGAAATAATATAAAAAAAAGAGAAAGGATCAAAATCCTCCTCTCCATTTCTTGGATCTCTTGGCTTTGAACTTTCTCATATATTTATACCATGAATGAACAGTCTGGGCGTCACTAATAATTTCTGCCACCTGAAATTTGTCTCGTAAAGAGACACAAATATCTATCAAATCGTGCATTTGTTTGAGAAAATTCTCACGCTAAGGCTAAATGGGTCCATTTTGGAGATGGGTTTTCAACTGTTTCTTCATATTCCTCACGGTTTGGCTGCAACTAGTACCGCAAAGTTGTCTTTCTGTTCTTGACGCCTTTCCAAATTTTATCTGTTGTTGCTCATAAATTTATTTGCAGCAATCCAATATTATTTTTGGATCAATCATCTTGAACGTATTTAGATAATAAAATCAATCCATGATCAGATCTGTACCAAATAATTGATAATAGAAACCTGTGAAACAAAAAGAAACCTAAATTAATAACCTAAAATTTGTGAATAAAACAAAAACTAGAACAATAAAATTAAAATAAATTTAAACTAACTATAAGTTCTAAACAAACATTATTTATAATATTTTATTTTCAAATATGATCTTAAAATTCTAGAAGCTTCAAGTTGATGGAGAGGAGAAAAATATTAATTTTGTTTTTTCACAAAATCAAACAAATAATAGATAATTTTTTTTATTATTACTTTTATTTTAAAATGAGATGCAAAATGAAAAAATAATTTAATTAATTAATCTCACCAAATGATTTTGTGAAAATGAGAAACCAACCAAGATATTATTTGATGAAGTATTGAACCCATTATTCAAAATAGTCAAACTTGCTAATGAACAAAAGAATGAACACATAATCATAATTTAAACGAAAGTAAACAGTTGATAAAAATTAACGTTTTTGTTTAAAATGAGATTTCTATGCTCGTTCCTAAATTTTGACATATACTCTTGTGATGAATGTCTCATACTATAGTGAATGTCTTAATTTTGTCTCAAAGCAAGCCAAGGTATGGAACTATTTGAAAAGGTTGATTATGTAGCTCATTATAATTATCAAGATTCTAATGGGGGCTCTTTAAATTTTGTAAAACTTTAGGTGGGTCTATTGGGTCCCAACACTCTCTTCTCTTCTTCTATCCCTTTCTAGTTACCATACTTAATCGTATTTCAGAAATCGACGGGTTCACAGGTAGGCAGGTTCGTGAGCCGTCATCCCCATTCATTTTCCTCTGTCACTAGTCTGACCAACCGCCTTACATTATTATACTTAGCCTTTTTTTAAACTTCACATAGTCGAGATTTCATCCTCCAAATTCCGCGATCTCCACTTTGCACCCAAAATTGTGTGATCCTCATTTTAACCATTAGAATTTTCGTGGATCTTGAGTCCCTAAAAGAATTTTATTTCTCCTACATGCAAGTACGACTGACCATTTTTCTACACTTAAACTTATTTTGACCATCCACGGCCACGGATTGGAGGCTTGTGAAAAACTTCATATTCAAAACTACTCCCGTCCATCCCTGCCATTTGTTGATACTAAGAGGGGGGTGAATCAGTATCAAGTCCAATTTAAAACCTTTTTCAACTTATACTTAAACCATTCAACTATATCCAATGAGCAATGAAAAATAGTATAAGAGTTACATCAATACACCACAATACACCATGCACAATATATGAGAAATAATCAATAGTTATTGTTCAAGGGAAGTAATGACTTCCAAAGGTAGCTACATTTTCCAAATGTAAAGGGAGGGATAAACCTCCAAGAGGAAGATACAATCCTCCAATATCAAGAGAGAGTTGAAATCTCCATCCTTGCCCCTTCCTTCCACCCAAGAATATATGAGAGAAAATAAAACTTTACATTAAATCATCACCATCAACCAATCATCACATAGAACCTGATAATGCTTCCTGAGACTTCTTCAATTTCTTCAATTATTCAATTCTTAGAGTACTCTAATCCTGTATATAATATTACTCAATGTATTCTCTGAAACTCCTCCAAGTTTCACTCCTTGAATCCTCCCCAAAAACAAGTTATAGAAAGAATGGTAGACTTTATTCAATTCTGGTCTATTCAGGAGACTGAACTTGAACAGAATGCCCCACACTCAATATTTAACATACAATCATGAATCTCACACACAAGAAACTACAGTCCGTACTCTTTCCAATGAAATTTTTCCCACATCATTTGAATTCTCGATGAAGAAGTTATGACTGTTTTACCCAGAACACTTGTTTATTGACTAGCTTCAGGACTGGTCACAAACCCTATCTTCCATAGAGTGTATCTCCATAATTATAGTGAATCAAGAGCTGAACATTTTACCAAAGTTACCTTGATATTTTACCAAAGTTACCTTGAAAATGTGGCACTCAGTAATACTTCATCCTTATTTTTTGTCTTTGGGACTTTTTCTTCCTTAGAATCCTTTTGTGTGGCTTCTGTCTTCTCTCTCTTCTTCATGTCTAGGATGTATATGTTGTTCGGTCTTCTTGTTGCAGTTGCAACCAATCTTCCTGAGTTATTTTCTCTGATTTTACATTTTCAGGAATCATATGTAAGAGTGTATCCTTGATCACACATTCTACTAACACTGAGTAGATTATGATTCAAGTCTTCAACCAATAGAACATGTAGGAAGATTGGTTGTTGTCATTGATGTCAACCCTAGTCATGGGTTTTGGACCACAAGATTGATGAAGGTATTTGGACATGAAGGAAAATGCACATGCAGATACAACACCCATGGATGGATAGTATATATCATGTTGTTTCTGCTGGTATGTGGCACATCACGTGGATCCTCATGGTTGAGGAGAAATGAAATTTTGAAGATGACAAAGTGAATTGAAGAAGGAAGTACATGTAGGCTTTGAAGATAATTAAAGAAAATAATTACAAAATAAGAAAGTGTCAGGTCGTCCCTAATGTTAAAAGGAAGTGACATAAATGGTATAAATAAGCATCATTATACATTCATTTGATACAAGTCGAATTTCAGAGGAAATAAGAAGAAAAGAAGGCTGGATTTCAAGGGAGGATGAAGTCTTTTGGTGATGTGTTCTAAGGTATGTTATTTTCAGGTCATCTTACCATTTTTGTTATAAATTTTTTTTTAGAATGATTCAGATGTTGAAATCGCTATGGTATTGAGAATACATATCAAGGTACCTATGGTAAAAATTTTATCTCTTGATTCGCTATAATTATGGAGATACACTCTGTGGAAGATAGGGTTTGTGACCAGTCCTGAAGCTAGTCAATAAACAGGTGTTCCGGGTAAAGCAATCATAACTTCTTCATCAAGAATCTGAATCAAGTGGGAAAAATTTCATTGGAAAGCATGAAGACTTTAGTTTATTGTGTTTTAGTTTCAAAATTGGATGTTAATTATTGAGTGTGGGGCATTCTGTGCAAGTTCACTCTCCTAAATAGACCAGAATTGAATAAAGTCTACCATTCTTTCTATAACCTCTTTTTGGGGAGGATTCAAGGAGAGAAAATTGGAGGAGTTTCAGAGAATACATTGAGTAATATTATCTATAGGATCAGAGTACTCCAAGAATTGAAGAATTGCATAAATTGAAGAAGTCTCAGGAAGCATTATCAGGTTCTATGTGATGATTCGTTGATGGTGATGATTTAATGTAAAGTTTATTATCTCTCATATATTCTTGGGCGGAAGGAAGGGGAAAGGATGGAGAGTTCAAATCTCTCTTGATATTGGAGGATTGTATATTCCTCTTGTAGGTTTATCCCTCCATTTACATTTGGAAGCTGTAGCTACCTTTGGAAGCCATTACTTCCCTTGAACAATAACTATTGATTATTTCTCATATATTGTGCATGGTGTATTGTGGTGTATTGGTGTAACTCTTGTTACACCAAGTAACTATTATTCATTGCTCATTGGATATAGTTGAATGGTTTAAGTATAAGTTGAAAAAGGTTTTAAATTGTACTTGATACTGATTCACCCCCCTCTCAGTATCAACAATTGGTATCAGAGCAGGTTGCCTTCAGAACAATTTAACCACTGGAAGGAAAATATCGAGGAGAGATGGATGACCATGAGCACATTTCAAATGGGATTCAAAAATTTGATGGAAGAAATTATGCATACTAGAGTGATAGAGTGAAAACTTACCTAACGGCTTTGGGAGTAGACATTTGGTACTCAGTTGTAAATGGCTATGTAATCCCAAATAATGCTCCAACGGATCCAAATGAGAAGAAGCTTATGAGTTGTAATTCAAAATCCAAACATGTTATTCTAGCAGCATTGGCACCAACCATTGTTAGCAAAGTGATGGGATGCAACACTGCTAAAGAAGTATGGGACAAACTCAAGAATATCTACAAAGGTGATCCAAAAGTTAAGTAGGTCAAGCTTCAACGACATAGAGCAGAATTTGAAAATTTGAAGATGAATGAAAAGGAAGATATTGCAACCTATATTATTAGAGTTGATGAAGTTTTTAATGCTATTAGAGGATTAGGTGAAGAGCTCGATGAATCGTTGGTTGTACAAAAAGTGTTGAGATCACCTCTCTTGAAGTATGATGCTAAGGGCTACGCCATTGAAGAAACTAGGGACTTGACCAAAATGACAATGGATGAATTACATGGGACTCTTATGGCATATGAAATGAGAATAGGTACAGAAAGTGACCAGACAAACAATGAAGAAGCCTTTAAATCCATAAGTAAGACAAAAGACAAGGATAATGACCTTGATGAAGAAATAACAAATTTTGTAAGAAGGTTCCATAAAGGAAGTGGAAGATACAAAGGTAAGTCTCCTCTCAAATGCTTTAATTGTGGTAGAATAGGACATATTGTTGAAAACTGTTACTATAAAAAGAGAAGTCTCAACAATAAAAAGAGCATCTACTTCAAGGATGATGACATCTCCTCAGATGATAATGATGAAGAAGATAATGATGGAGGAGAAGTCCTCTTCATAACCCAAGAAACCCAGGATGATGATCATAAGAATTCTAAAGAAGAATAAATCATTTGTGAAGAAGATTCAGATGAAGAAACCAACCTTGATTCTATTTGGGGATACAAAGACAATGCAGAGAGTGAACAAGAAGATGAGAATCTTGAAAAGTTGAAGCATGTTGAAACTGAAAATAGCAATCTTAGAAACACAAACATAATACTAAAAGGTGAATTTAGTAGTTGTGAAGAAGATAATTACAAGCTTGAAAAGACCATTAATAGCTTGAAGGAACAATTAGAAGATTATGAGAAATTGAAAGCAGAATTGGATCACACAAAAGGGGAGCTACTATTGACAACAAAAAGGTTGAGGAAGTTCAAAAAAAGCACTGAAAAATTAGATGAGATCCTTAGTAGTCAAAGATCTCCAAACAAAAAGACGGGACTAGGATACAACGACAGTTTGAAGACAACAAAACAAGAGAAGGAAGTTGAAAATGATGAAACCAACACTCCATAACAAGTTGAACAACAAGATAGAAAACTAGAATTCAGAAGGAATGAGACATCAAGAAGATCCTCTCCCATCAGGTATGAAAGCAATCATTATGAAGGAAACTATAGAAGAATAGATCGTGAACCCAGATGGAACACACCACAAAGAAGATCACTTACGCCCAAGTATCAAAATTTGTTTCTTGGACATTGTTATACTTGTGGAAATTTTGGACACAAGGCAATCAATTTTAGAATCAATGAAAGGAATAACTATGCAAGCTACATGAATGGTGAAAATAGTAGATATGAAAATGTTCGTAGACCTTTCAACAGAAATTATAATACATTTGGCCCATTAATGGATCTAAATATTGTATGTTAGAAGTGCAATAATCTTGGTCACAAAGCACGAGATTGTAGAGAGATGAAGGAAGATAATCATATGTCAAATGTCTGCATACCAACTACAACATAGAAAAGGAAATAAATTCCACACAATGAAAATTGTCGAATAGCATTAGTTGCTAAAGAATGAAAAGAATAAGATGAATGGTTCATATATAGTGGGTTCTCATCTCATATGACTGGAGATTAAAGCAAATTTGTCAGCTTGAAGAAAAAGGGTGGGAATGTTGCATTTGGAGATGACTCATCTACCAAAATACTTGGAAAAGGAACTGTAAATATTGGAAGTGAAAATGTAAAAGTAGGAAAAGTCCTATTGGTTGAAGATTTGAAGCATAATCTCCTCAGTGTCAGCAAAATATGTGATCAAGGATACACTCTTACGTTTGACTGCCGAAAATGTAAAATCAGAGAAAATAACTCAGGAAGATTGGTTGCAACTGCAACAAGAAGACCGAACAACATATACATCCTAGACATGAAGAAGAGAGAGAAGACAGAAGCCACACAAAAGGATTCCAAGGAAGAAAAAGTCCCAAAGACCAAAAGTAAGGATGAAGTATTATTGAGTGCCACATGTTTAGGGGGAGTAGCCCCAAAGAAGAAGGTTACCTTTTTCCATTAAACTCAAGGGGAGAAGCCATACCCTTTGCCATTGATGTCAAAGGGAGAGAGAAATTGGGATCATGATGATAGGGGGAGCATGATTTTTGCCATCAATGACAAAGGGNACTTCTATTGGAAGATTGGTTGTTGTCATTGATGTCAACCCTAGTCATGGGTTTTGTACCACAAGATTGATGAAGGTATTTGGACATGAAGGAAAATGCACATGTAGATACAACACCCATGGATGGATAGTATACATCATTTTTTTTTGTTGGTATGTGGCATGTCATGTGGATCCTCATGGTTGAGGAGAAATGAATTTTTGAAGATGACAAAGTGAATTGAAAAAGGAAGTACATGTAGGCCCTAAAGATAATTAAAGAAAAGAATTACAAAATAAGGAGGTGACATAAATGGTATAAATAAACATCATTATCATTCATTTGATATAAGTTGAATTTCAACGAAAATCAGAAATAAAGAAGGCCAGATTTCAAGGGAGGATGAAGTATTTTGGTGATGTGTTCTAAGGTATGTTATTTTCAGGTCATCTTACCATTTTTGCTATAACTTTTTTTCTAGAATGATTCAAATGGTGAAATCACCATGGTATTGAGAAGACATATCAAGTTACCTCTGGTAAATAGTTCAGCTCTTGATTCACT